>CAIGRQ010172683.1:0-10617 GCA_903798375.1 Fraxinus sp. D2006-0159 | reverse complement strand
TTTGGTTTAAAAAAAATAAATAAATAAAAATAAAATTAAACGGGACATTAAACGGGGCAAGAACCATCACTACGAATACCTCATCGTGAATGATCCTGGAGTTCGTTGAAAAAACTTGACTGGAGATTTGACCATTAGAGAACTGTAGTCTTCCCCATAGCCCGCTATGAATAGATTTACCTTCATTTGTAAAATTTTAAAACTGTTAGTGAGTATGATTCTAAAATGTTCAAAATATGTTTAAAATTGAACTTGTGTGGAGAAAAAATTATTAATGAAGATATGTTGGAAAAACTTTTTCCACCTTTCATGCTCGAATGTGCTCCTACGAAGCAATATCGTGAACGTGATTTCAAAAAGTACTCAAAACTCATCTATTGTTTGTTCATAGCAGAACAAAATAATGAATTATTGATTAAAAATCATGGTAATATCCAAATAATTCTGTATTGCTGCCTGAAACAAATTGTACTATATTGCCTAAAGAAATGCAATATCAAGATAAGGACATAAACGTGAAAGTGGACATGGATTTGGACTTGGAGGCAAACTTAATTGTGGAAGAAACCATGGACGAAATTGCAACAAGACTATCAGAAACAAGGTGAAAATCTTAAAAGGCACAAAACAAAGGAGAACGGTACATCCAAAAAGAAGCATGAAGAAAGTTGTTTTAAATGTGGAATGAAATGGCATCTGATGTAATCTATGATATGAGAGCAAGTCCGAGCAAGGATCTCTAGATCGTTGAGGAAGGACTTATGACTAGGCCGTGAGCGAAGCGGGTAAAAAAAGCTATGAGATTGCTTGTTCAAGCCACGATGGATGAAACATCGATTTTAACAAGCAAACGAACAAGTTTCGTGTTGGACTTGGAAGAAGAAAAAAGATCGATCGGCTTGGTTCAAGCAGCGAACAAGAAAGTTGGAAAAGGTAACTATACGACCCCTAGACATGCGACCGCATGCCTCTACGAGACTCAAATGAGGCAATTTTTTTGAACTGTGCGACCGCATAGTACAAGTTCGGCATCGAATTTTTTAATTTCTAGAAAGAATATTATTTCATTTAAAACTCTAATTTTATGATAAGTCTTGATATTTTGAATATTAATTTCATTTTCTATCTAGGTTTTATGTGTTCCCTATAAATAAGACTCATTCTATTCATTATAAAACACACAATTATTGAAATATTATTGCAAGATATTATTGCTTTCTTTTTGTTCTTTATTCAATTAATTATGAACTTATCGAAATTTTTTCTTATGGAGTTCGAACAAATCGATTGAGATTCTTGAGTCTTGTAATCACGGGGTCAACATATTATCGGTGATTGTGTTGGTTTCTTGGTTCAATATCTTTGAATCAAGTTTAAAAATTGATTTCTTGGCTTGCTTGGGTTGAATCAATCTTCTATGTTTTTCGTAGCTATTATTACTACGTGAGTTCGCATCAGCTGGTATCAGAATAAGGTTCCAAAAATCAAGGTTATATCCTATTTATTTGTCCTTTTTGTTTGACTTTTTTGTTTTTCGTTCTTCGTGTTCTTTGCGTTTTTCATTTTTTTTGGATTTTCGATCTATAAAATACCAAAAAAATTCAAAACTTGTTTGTGTGCTAATCTAGTATCCAAATTAACTTATGTTTCTTTTGCTGGTATCTAGTTGAATTTCCGAGCAAAAAAATTCAAATGTAAAAGTGACCAATTCAAATTCAAGAAACACCTTCTAGAATATTCTCTTAGTGTTCCATTCAAAGTTACAATTCCTACTTGTTGAATCGTTCTAGCTTCAAATTTTTCTTACACAAATCTTTGTTTGAAACTCTACAAGGATTAATTCTAATTGAGCTCGAATTATTTCTTTGAAACACTTACAATAAAGCATTGAGTGAGCAAAAGCAGAGTGGTGATAATAATAGAGGGAAAAAGCCAATTTGAGTGATACATGAGCGCATACACATGAGACAAATATTTTATTAGAATTAGGATGTCGGATAGAGACGACTCTACTTCAAGCAAGAATAATAGTCAAGTCAACATGTCGGATGAGGTGATACGACTGTTCGAAAGGTTGTTTGAGGATGTAAGAGACGGATTGGATCGACAAGACACATTGCTTGTTAACTTACGTAGGGAACAACCTAGAGATATTCCTAACGCAAGGAGGCAAGAAAAGATAGATCATCAAGCGAATTTTACTGGTGAATGGGAAGCGAATAGTGACATGATGATGATGCAATAGTAAATGTCGAGTTAGGAAGAATGAGGGATAGAGGAGTTAAGCAAGAAAGAAGGGATTGAGATCTTGTTGGAATGGTGTTGATAAAAGTATGGGCAATATCAAAATGACAATTCCTTCATTCAAAAAAGGAGTGTTCCAGAAGCGTACTTGGAGGAGGAAAAGAAAGTAGAGTTGATATTTGATTGTCACAACTACTCGAAGGAAAAGAATGTAAAGATTATGGTACTTGAATTTACAGATTATGCTATCATTTGGTAGGATCAAGTAGTAACGTCTAGGAGGAGGAACTGTGAGAGGCTTATTAATACATGGGAAGAATTGAAGGTTATCATGAGTAAGATGTTCGTGCCTAATCATTATTATCGGGAGCTTCATCAAAAATTGCGAAGCCTCTACCAACGTTCTAGAAGTGTGGAGGATTACCACAAAGAGATGGAGATTGTGATTATTAGACAAATGTTGAGGAGGATAGGGATGCCACATGGCTAGATTTTTGAATGTTTTGAATAGGGATATAGTTAATGTGGTAGAGTTGCAACATAATGTGAAGTTGGAAGACATGCTACATGTAGCTATGAAGATGGAAAGGCAATTGAAGAGAAAGGAGACAACTAGTTATTCATCGGGTTCTTTGAGTTCTAACTCTTCTTGGAAATCGAATTGGGATAATAATAAAGGTGATGGAGCTGCTTCAAAAGGTAGGACTGAGCTACGGAAAGGAAGTGAGTAAGTTGTTAGCAAAGCTACACCCAAGGTGGATTCACAACCCTTTAGGAATAGGATATGAAATGTTTCAGGTGCTTGAAGTCGGGACACATTACTACTCAATGTCCAAACAAAATGATGATGATCTTGCGCAACAATGGAGAAGTAATGAGTGATAGTAAGGGTGAATATGATGACATGTCGGAATTGGAAGTCGGAAGATGCTAGCAATGATAAGAAAGTGGAGTATACGATGGGAGAGCTATTGATTACACGACGAGCTCTTAGTACTCAAATCAAAGTAGATGACTTGGAACAACAAATGGAGAACATATTTCATACTATATGCCACGTCAACAAGGTATGTAGTTGTAGGACTGAGCTACGGAAAGGAAGAGAGTAAGTTGTTAGCAAAGCTACACCCAAGGTGGATTCACAACCCTTTAGGAATAGGATATGAAATGTTTCAGGTGCTTGAGGTTGGGACACATTACTACTCAATGTCCAAACAAAATGATGATGATCTTGCGCGACAATGGAGAAGTAATGAGTGATAGTAAGGGTGAATATGATGACATGTCGAAATTGGAAGTCGGAAGATGCTAGCAATGATAAGAAAGTGGAGTATACGATGGGAGAGCTATTGATTACACGACGAGCTCTTAGTACTCAAATCAAAGTAGATAACTTGGAACAACAAATGGAGAACATATTTCATACTATATGCCACGTCAACAAGGTATGTAGTATGATTATTGATGGGGCTAGTTGTACCAATATAGTTAGTACAACACTTATTGAAAAATTGAGATTAACTATGTTAAAACATTTTAAGCATTACAAATTGCAATGGTTGAATGAATGTGGAAAGGTTAAGGTGAATAGGAGAGTATTGGTAAGTTTCTCAATTGGGAGACATCATGATGAAGTGATGTGTGATGTATTTCCAATGCATGTCGAGTATATTTTGTTGGGGAGGTCATGACAATATGAGAGAAATGTGATTCATGACGGATATAAAAATAGGTACAACTTTACTAAAGATGGAAAATCTATTACTCTAGCGTCGTTGACATCACAACAAGTGTATAAAGATCAAATCAAGTTGAAAAGTGAGGAAGAAAGAAAATTGAGAGAAAACGGAGTGAAATTGATCTTTCACAACAAAAGAGCAAGAAAGAAAATAGTGAGGTAGCTAAAAGAAAGAAAAAATAGAGCCACAAGAGAAGAAAGAAAAAGAGTCTTGTGAGAGGAGAGAAAACTCGAAAATGATTTTTTTTTGCCAAAGGGAGTGAGCTGAAGAGGGTAGTAGTTGAGAATCAACCTATGATCTTGTTGGTTTATAAGGAGTCATACTCAATCTTGAGAAATCTAATACACCCTCCCTAGTTTGGCTACTTCTTTATTGCAGAAATTTGAAGACGTGTTCTTGAAGAATATGCCCAGTGGGCTACCACGTAATTTCAAAAAGTGCACATTTTGTATGGAAAAAGTTGTATTTCTTGGTTATGTCGTTATTGCTAAGAGAATTAAAGTCGATGAGGATAAATCAAAGTCATCAAGGAGTAGACATCATCTAAAAGCATAACTGAGGTAATGAGCTTTCATGGGTTAGTTAGCTTTTATAGGCATTTTGTTAAAGACTTTAGCACATTTGCCACACCACATATTGTCGGTGATTGTATTGGTTCATTGGTTTAATATTTTTGAATCAAGTTTAAACGTTGATTTCTTGACTTTCTTGGGTTGAATCAATCTTGTGTGGGTTTTGTAACTGTTATTGCTACTTGGGTTTGTATCAGCATTGGTTGCATACATGTCATACGGAAAAGTATATTGTGGATCTCTACCAATATTAAATCACGGAAAAAGGAAAAGTTGAGACAAATTTTGCTAATTTTGATGGTCCAATTGATGTGAATCACTTGGGTATCTTTGATTTTTTTTTTTTTTTTTTTTATTTTGTTGATTCATGTAATATTGATCATTTGATCATGAGTGGAGTGATGGAAAATAAAAATTAATTTACTTTCAATGGTTTAGTATTTCCCTTTATTTTAGAAGTTTAGTTTGAAATATACTTATATTTTTTCTTAAAATTTGAAAATTTAATATGCATTTTTTATTTCATAGTTGATTAAAATACTGAAATATGTTAAACTTCTTTTGATTATAAATTCAATTTTTTAAGAATATCTATGTGGTTATATTTATAGGTTCATGATGAATTTTCAAGATATGTGTGTTAGCTAATAGTGCATCTGTACATACCATTCTTCAAGGAAAAAAAAAGAACTTTTTGAACTTAGAATTAGTAGAAAATAATGTTAAAATGATATCAAGTGCGTTGAATGTCATTGAAGATTCCGAAAGAGCTAGTATAATCGCATCAAATAATATAAAATTATACATTGACGATGCATTCTATTCAAGTAAAATAAGAAAAAAATTGCTTAGTTTTAAATATATTCGCCGCAATGAGCATCACACTGAGATGATGCAAGATAATAATATTGAATATATGGCCCACATATATGTGCATGTGTGTGTGGGCCAATGCGCCTACCACGTGGTCCATTTCGTTATTTTATAAGTTTAATTGATTCTTTTATTAGATGATCATATGTCTGCTTAATTTTCACTAAGAATGTAACTTGTGCTATATCACTTGTCTAAATCATAAATTATCAGCTCAATTTCTCGATTACTTAATCAAGGCAATTCGTTTTTGAGAATGATGGTAAATTTAGATCACAAACATTCGATGAGTATTGTGAGTCAATTGGAATTTTTATTGAACATTCGGTTGCACACGTCCATGCAAAAAATGTTTTAGCGGAGTCGTTTATCAAACATCTACAACTCTTCCCTGGACTATTACTTACGAGAACAAAACATTCAACTTCTGTTTGAGATCATGTTATAATACATTTTGCATAATTAATTAGTTTGTTTAAGGTCGATTGCTTATTATAAATACTCACATGTACAACTTGCATTTGATCACGAACCTAATATTTCTCATCTATGAGTTTTCGATTTTATGATCCACATCTCAATTTCATCCCATAGCATACTAAAATGGGTCCCAAATGAAGACTTAAAATTTATGTTGGTTTTGAATCCATACCCATTATTAAGTACTTTGAATTCTTAAAGGGTGACTTGTTTACTGCACATATTTCTCATTTAAAGGTTTTTGGTTATACTGTCCACGTTCCAATTTCACCCCACAACATACTAAAGTAGGTCTTGAACGAAGACTTAGAATTTATGTTGGTTTTGATTCAACATCCATTATTAGGTACTTTGAATTCTTAACGGGTGATTTGTTTATTGAATGTTTTGCAAATTATCACTTTGATAAAATGACTTTCAATTTTGGAAGGTGCAAACTACATCTGAAAAAATTAGATAATTTTTTTAGAGTGAAACAACTCTATCTCATTTTGATCCCCGAAAAAAATCAATGTGAGCAAGATGATGAAAAAATCATTACATATAAATCAATTACTTGGTGTATTTATTGACATAAGAAAAGTGACGAAGTTATATGTACCAACAGAAAATACTCCAGTAAAAATTTATGTCCTTGTAGGACAATTAGCTATAGCAAATAAATCTCAAATATGCCATAAGAATGATGGATTAGTTGGTGCTAAAGACTCTATACCCCGAAAAAGAAAAGTCAACCAAACACTTCAAATGAAATTATATTAGAAAAATTGATCAATTAAATACTGAAAATATGAAATCTGTAGAACCACAAATGTTCGAAAATAATGAAATTTCAACCAATTATTTTTTATTTCATAAATTATGGGAACAAAAATAACATTTTTATAGACAATATCTTTACCATTAACGTGGTTCTTGAAATTATGTAAAATGAAGATCATAAACCACTGTCTATTAAAGATCGTCAATATAAAAATGATTGGTCAAAATGGAAAGAAACCATGCAAGCGGGGTTGAATTCATTAGAAAAATAAAAAGAAAAGTGTTTGGATATGTTGTTCGAACTCTTAAAAATGTAATTCTTGTAGAATACAAATGAGTTTTTGTAAGGAATAGATATGAAAACAGTGAAATTATCATATACAAAGCTTGACCATACGTCCATAGCTAAATGTTTCTTACAATAACTTGGAATCAATTATGAGAAAATATATTCTCCTATAATGAATATCATCACTTTTAGATTTTTAATTAACTTGATTGTATTACAAAGGCTCGACATACGCTTTATGCATGTAGTAATTGCATGTCCATATGGTTCACTTGATAGTGATATATATATAAAAATCCTTGGAGGGCTTAAAGTGATAGAAATGAATGATACATGTTCCAAAACTATGTTCTCAATAAAATTGCAATGATTATTAAACGGATTAAAATAATTCAAAATCATGTGGTATAATCGTTTTAGTAAATATTTTTTTAAGGATGGTTATAAAACTGATGATATTTGTCCCTGTGATTTCATAAAGAAAAAATATTGAATTTGTAATTGTAACAGTTTTTGTTGATGATTTAAATCTTATTGAAACTCTTGAAGAGTTCAATAAAATTGCAAATTATTTGAAAAATGAATTTGAGATGAAAGATTTGGAAAAAAAAATTAAATTTCATATTGGGTTACAAAATGAACATTTCTCGGAAGAATTATTTGTTCATCAATTTTCATATACAAAAAAAGTTTTAAAACATTTTTACGCAAATAAAACACATTCATTAGCATCAGATATGGTTGTTCGATTACTTGACGTAGAAAAAAAGATATATTTCGTGTACTTGAAGATGGAGAAGTTGTTCATAATCCTAAAGTACCATATCTTAATGTAATTAGAGTATTAACCTATCTTGCAAACATACTACCTTTTTCTATAAATTTCCTTATATGATATAGCTCTACACCAACTTAAAGACATTGAAATGACGTTAAATACATTTTCCGTTACTTAAGAGATACTATTAATTTGGGATTATCTTATTCTCAAGAGTTAGAATTCTCTATAGCAGGATATACAGATGCAGATTATCTCTCTAATACGTATAAAACTAAATCACAAATATGATGTATTTTTATATGTGAATAAATAATTATATCATGGAGATCAGTGAAACAAACATTGACAGCAACATTTTCAAATCATTTGGAAATTATTACAATCCATAGTTGAGATGAACATGACCTACATATTCAATCATCGTGTAGATTAATTTCAACAAAAGATAGTCCAACAATTTTGTTTGAAAACAATGCAGCTTGTATTGCTTAACTCAAATGAGGTTATTTTAAAGGGAACACGATAAAGTATATTTCTTTGAAGTTCTTTAATAAACATGAGCTTCAAAATAATAATGACATGGATATTCAACAAATTTTCTCAAGCAACAATATGGTTGATTTATTCACAAAAACACTATCGACATCTATAATCAATATTGGAATGCGTCAACTTAAAGATCTTTAGTGATTAGCATCATGGGGAGTTGATGTACTCTTTTTCCTTAATCTAGGTATTGTCTCACTGAATTTTCTTGGCAAGATTTTAATGGTACAACATTTTCTTTATACTTCAAGATTCTAACAATTAATTGTACACTTTCCATTTATTTGATTTTTCACTTGATTGTTATAGAACAAAATTTCTAACGAGACAATACCATTTTAGTTCTCCAGATGATAAAGAATAATATATTAGTCTAGAAGTACGATATCTTAGTGCAATAGATACACTATTGTATTTTGCTAATGAGTTTGATTATGTGTATATTTGGGGTTCACATCTCGGATGACAAATCCCTAACAAGGTGGCCCACGATTTTTTATTTTGCACGAACCCCCTTTTGTGAGGGGTTGTCATCCGGGGTGTGAATTTACACTCTAGATGTACAAATAGAAAAACATTTTACTAATAGCTCACGATTCCAGATTAGTTAGTTATGATGATGCAATGTATTATTTAGCCTTTGTTTGAGCCCAATTTTATCAAAAAATAATTTTTTTTCAAAATTCATTTTCAACCACACAATCTCCAATAAAATAATTTTACACGTAAATTAATTTATTATTATTATTATTATTATTATTATTATTATTATTATTATGTTTTAACCACGCATTCTCCAAAAAATATTAGGGTAATTCTATTATCACCACAAAATTTATTATTAACCCACAAGTTTAGTGTTTACTTATATGTCCATGAGTAAAATTACTTAATTAACCACACTTTTAAATCTACCTTTTTTTTTAAACATTAACAAGAAACCATAATCATGACGTTGATATGTATGTTCTCACTTTAAGTTGATCTTTATACTTCTGAGTTTATGGTATACAATGTCGAAAATTATATGTATAAATTGTTCTTATAAATCATTTTATCTGGACACATTTTTTCTCAAATACAACCAATTATTAGGGTCACTCCTTGTATGTCAATTACTTTAGGGCAATGTATCTTCTATGGGCAACCTCCACCTGGCATGATTCATCCACGAATAATTATGTTTTTGTGTTGTTGACTCAGTTAGAAACTTCTGATGTCAAAGATAATTTTAATGTTTGTGATTATTAGATAGTTTTGTCCTTGATATTATTTTTATATGAACTGGTATTTGACTTTACTATATATTTGTTATTCTCGATGAGGTAATTAATTCAAACTTGCTTTCTGGTTCGTGTTGTGCAAGTAATGAAGCATTCATATTCATAACCTTGATTTTATGTAATGGATGAGAAAATTAATGATGGAAAGCCTACACTAACATTAAGGGGATTGAGGCAACCTAAAATTGAATTAGGGGTATAATAGTAAATTTATTGTGGTGTATTTATTGAAAATACATTTCAATTGTGGTATGATTATAATGTGGTGCGACAATGAGATTTTGTGGTGGTAATATAATTACCCAAAATATTATTCCAATATACATTCTCTTCTCCAAAATGGGGCTCAAACAAGGTGTTAATCAACATGAAACTTATCAACTAGTTATTCATTCTCGTGTGGCTCTCAAGATGATTTATTTTGGCAAAAATATTCATAAATGCATTATCAACTCTTACACTTGAGAAGTTGATTGACAAAATATACAAATCTCAAATAATATTATTATGAGGAGGAGTACAAATGTATCATACTCTTTTTTTCTTGATCGATATTTTTTCATATTGAATTTTCTAACATTGTTTTTTTTTTTTTTTTTGTTAATGAGACAACTTTCATAGCATATTTAAAATAATAATGTACTCTTTTTCTTTTACTAGAAGTTTTTTCAATAAGATTTTAATGAAACGTTGTTTTTTGTGTAATGGATAGTTATGGCTACTCATAATCTATAAGACATTTACCATAAACATAACTCTATGGTTTTACATACACTGGTATGTTACAAATTATACATGGAACTCCTGAAGAAAATGAAATCTAGAAATATTTTCCATTGGACCATCATGCTGACTACAATCAAACATGGATAGATGAATATAGGGCTGTAAGCAAAAATCGTCAAATTGAAAAATCGAACCGAAACCACAATTTAGAAATCGTCGGTTTAGTACCACGTGGACCCATCAACGAAATGATTTTGAACCAAAAACGGTTTGGTTTAGGTTTGAAGATTTTAATTTTGGTTTAAAACCAAATCGGACCGGT
>CAIGRQ010172638.1:0-10334 GCA_903798375.1 Fraxinus sp. D2006-0159 | reverse complement strand
ATGAGATAGAGAATGGGTGCCAAACGTGGGCTTAATCTTCTTGGAAAAACATAGCTTTCACTTGAGTTTCAATGACCCTCTCAAGTAAAAACTAGAGATTCATCAAGGTTGCCTCATGGGGCATAGTTCAGTGGTGCAAAGGATATGAGTGAGGTAGTATCAACTGAGCTGGCAGTCGCAGCGTGAGGGTTCGATTCTTACCTCTAATAAGGTTTGGAATTTGACTCTTTGTGGGCACCAGTATGACAGCTCTTGTACCCTGATCTGCTGAGGCATATCTTGTAATTTACCTCCTCCATGATGCTCTAGGAGCGGAGCGGGGCGGGGCGGGGCGATGAGGGCCATCAAGATTGGGGTTCAACCTTTCGAGATTCATCAAGGTTTGACACTGAAATTTTCATACGAGCGACAATGAGTGTCTACATTTATCAACTATATTACTGTTTAACTACTTCATGTACAAGTTTGAATTTCTACAAATAATTAATTTATTTTTAATTTTGTCTTGAACTGTAAATTCAAGTGAATGGAATCAAATAAAATTAAAACAAGAAAAAAGTTATAATTTTTATATATCTTCCAATGCAGAAAATGAAATTACTAATCATGTACTCTATATTAAGAGGGTGTTTGGTAGATATTAGAATCGGATTAAAATTGAAAAATTAGTCGTTATTGTTGACTTTTATTAGACGAGTGAAACCCCATAACGACTATATTTTCGATTTTAATTAGATTTCGAGCTCTCCCAAACAAGCTCTAAAAAAGTCCTCTATATTGAAAGAATTTCATTCTTTTTTCTAAATAAATGATCACGTGAAAGGGGAAAAAATATTGGGATATTGAAGACATTTTATTTAAATTTTTTTTTTTTTTGCATTAGTTTATGTGATGCAATGGAATTGGATGAAAAATAACACACTATCAACAAACTCATTGTGTTGGGAAAAAAAACTCCATAAGTATGTCTCTATTCAATAAAGTTCAACCAACCGTCAAAACAACCCTAGTCTAAAGTGTCAAGAAAAGAAGAAAAATGTAACATAGACATATCCACATTTTACTAATAAAAATAAATAATAACTGCTGAACATTGAAATAATGCATACTAGAAGTCCATGTCGTCTAGCCGGCGTCTTAATGGTCGTTCCTTTTTGTCCGTCGTCAAGTGATCCAGTCGAGCCTCAAACATGCGATAACCGCATGATTCGATTGTCCCAAAAATGAATGTAAATATTCTTACACTATTTCGAAATTTAATTAAAATTAAGAATTTTCTTAAAATAAAATTGTTAAGGATAGAAATCAGTAGATGCACCTAAACGTGATTTTTAAGTATGAATTATTGGGAAATTAATCATTAGAATAATTGAATGATGTTTATTTTGACGATTCAATGTATGAGAATATACATGAATATATACAAACTTATTAGGTTCAATGAGAATGCTTCTTCAATACTCACCTTCAACAATTATAAAACTATGATGTGCAAATACCAATACATGAACAAATCAATATGAACACGAAATAATATAAATACTTTGTGGCACGAATAAAAAATAATGTAAAATATTAAATTGTCTGTATAATATAATCTTCAATATATCAAACATGATTGTTAAACTCCCGATCTGAATCTCATGATCCTACGGTTTTATGATTTGAAAATATAACACGATACGATCCAGTTGTAGGATCTTAAATGTTAGAATTACTATTCTAATGATAGATCTTAATGATCCTAAAGAGTCTAGTTGTCTTTGTGATCCTTCATTTGTTCATCATTATAATTTTTTAATGGATTAACCTGGATTATTGGATACTCGATCGGGGAAGAGAACTGAGAAATCCCAATGACTCAATATATCTGACAAGTCGCACTATACATCAATCCAATATGCATCTTCCTCTCCAGGATTTCGGAAATGTACTTTTGGAACACCAATAAGTATTAATTGAAAGAAAAATAGTGAAAAGAAAGCAAAACAGAAGGTAAAAATAAGAATCCCTAATACGAAATTTGTTATCTTTTGGTCTCTACCGTCTATTGGAAAAATCAACGATGGCTTTCATTTTTCGACATATTTTTGAAAGCTTTTCTTTTATCACTTCTAATATATTTCATTTGCATCTAGTTTTATAATCTATATTATTCATTTTTTTTCCCCTTCAAATTTTTAGCCTGTTGAAAATCGATTGTGGAAGTAGGCGTGGGCTTTGAGCTTATAATGTTTTGATTTTTCATTTATTTATGGTTTTGAATAATTACACAAATTTTCATGATGATTGGTGTTCATAAATTTGCCATAAAAATTAATTGCAACTGAAATATTAATTTGAAAATAAATTGAAATGAAAGTATACCATTTTTTTATTTTTATTTTTTATGAATTTACTGCAATTCCATTTTGGCCTTCCATTTGCTGATTCATTTATTATTAATTTTCTTCTTAACAGCTGATTGTAGGGCCAATTTAGGAGACTCAATAATTTGGTTCACGTGCATGCATCGTATATTCATGTAGACAAGAATACATATATACGTACAAATGCACACGTATTACCTATCCTTTCTATTAATTGAAAGAAAAATAGTGAAAAGAAAGCAAAACAGAAGGTAAAAATAAGAATCCCTAATACGAAATTTGTTATCGTTTGGTCTCTACCGTCTATTGAAAAAATCAACGATGGCATTCATTTTTCGACATATTTTTGAAAGCTTTTCTTTTATCACTTCTAATATATTTCATTTGCATCTTGTTTTATAATCCATGTTATTCTTTCTATTTTTTTTTATTTTTTTATTTTTTTTTTCCTTCAAAGATTTAGCTTGTTGAAAAATCAATTGTCTTTGAATAATGACACAAATTTTCATGATGATTGGTGTTCATAAATTTGCCATAAAAATTAATTGCAATTGAAATATTACCCTTCCATTTGCTGATTCATTTATTATTAATTTTCTTCTTAACAGCTGAATGTAGGGCCAATTTAGGAGACTCAATAATTTGGTTCACGTGCATGCATCGTATATTCATGTAGACAAGAATACATACATACGTACAAATGCACACGTATTACCTATCCTTTCATTGAGAATTAAATATATTTTTCAATTGAAGACAACAAAATATTAAATTAATTTGTGGGGAGTTTTAATTTTCTTGTTGCACGTGGGTACCCAAAAGGCACTCTAGCAATATAATAAGTAATACCCCACATCAAATACGGTTCATAAGAAATTTAATTCATATATATCATGATGTACCTCCTCTTGATTAGTTGTTCAAATCCTTAGCTGTCCATGATTGAAGTTTGTCTTGAATTATTGCATCTTTTCCTGTCAATTGGGACACATGAATTTTTATATTTTCTCTCTGTAATTAAAAAAAAATGTAAAAAAGGCACAGAAGTTTAAGATTCTTATAAGAGACATAAAATTATCATTAATGAGTTAATAAATCAATATAAATTTGACTCCTATAAATATTTAAATTGCACATTTTATGATGACCACGACGATGAAGGTGAAAGATGAAATCCCTTTCACACGAGCATTGAATGTTATATCCACTTATCCATATTTTTGTGTACTATGGTAGGTGAGGTGAATTCATTTTAATTTTTAAGGGAAAAGAATGATAAGTTAGGAAAAAAAAAACCAAAATATTGAAATTGTTTTCCCTTTTATCTCTCTTTTTTTATGCATGCTTGTCA
The DNA here is from genome assembly GCA_903798375.1 of Fraxinus sp. D2006-0159. NCBI lineage: Eukaryota > Viridiplantae > Streptophyta > Magnoliopsida > Lamiales > Oleaceae > Fraxinus > Fraxinus sp. D2006-0159. The sequence goes on along the minus strand of CAIGRQ010172638.1, from coordinate 6,614 downwards.
GAATTGAATGTGTTTTACACAATATTCTGAAATAATTTATAAGTGTTATAAAGTAATATTTGATTCTAATTTGTTGGAAGTATTTGATGAGTTTCAAACGAATTAAAGAAAAAAAAATTCAGGACATAAATTTAAGAGAGAAAAAAAATTGTACTATCAAAACTCAACTTCTATGATTCGAATTTTTTGTGATGATGAAATGCATACATATGAATAATGTTTTTATTATACTTTTTGTACATAAGAATTAATTATTAATACATGAATTTAAAAACTAATTAAAATTTTTAGATACATGAATATAAATAAATTCATCTATAATAACTCTACATTTATGTAGATCAATATTAACAAGTCAAGATTCATGTGAATGTTAATTAATTGATAATTAATAACACACAATTTATATATGACAAGGATTTTGTAGCATTTATTAATATTGAAAAATAAAAATAAGGTATTATTAAAATAATTAAATTGTAGTAAAATTAAAATTGTTCAAAAAAAGATTCTCATTTGATATTTAATATATTAGGCCATGTTTGATAGGATGACAATTCCACGGAAAATATATTCCATTTTCCCACATTTTGATTGTTTGATTAGATTTTTTTCTTGGCAATTGGAATTCCCACTTCCTCCTACATGGTCACAAATTCTTGGTTTTTCTTGAATTCATTTTCCCACCACTTAAGTAGGAAAATGGTTTTCTAGGGGTGTGTGTGTTGCAATGGAAACAAATGTTAAGTAGAATTGTAATAAATTATATTCCTTTAATGAACAATTTTCATGAAAAACAAAGCTAAACGAATGCCAAAAGATCCAAAATTTAAATATTTTTCACGTGGGAAAAATTATACCAATCAAATACAATTAATTGACAATTCCCAAGAAAATAATTTTAGGTAATTCAATTCCTTAAAATTCATTTTCTTTCCACCTAAATTTCCCTTTTACAATCAAACAGACCCTTATAGATATCAACATCATAACGTGTGGCACGGTAATCCTCTTCTTCTGTTCACCCCACAAGTAGTAAAAACTATGCCCCCACAGTACGCGTCACTTGGTGTCCACACACTAAAATTTGAATTCTTCTGGGGAGTTTTCCAATATCCAATGAGTTAGAGATAATCCCAAATACCTTATGTTTAGTGGGAAATTCTTGAGAATGCCAGTATTTTTCAAGAAAATTACAGGATATTGAGTTTATGTGCCTAATGACCATTAGATAAAAAATATCGAATATATCTAGCAATACTCATGACAGGTTGATATATAACTCTCTGTAGTAAGTAGGAACACCAATACTTAGAATTGGCTTGCAAGTCTAAAAGGTTAAAACTATACATCGCCATCTGTAGGAGACAACGATAGACGTCCATTTTATGAGAATTAATGGTTCCTTGAAAAAAGCATTTTATGGGCTTTTCATTCGTTGTAGTACATTTTGGATAGGGTTAGTACTGAAAGAGATTGGTGGTGTGCCAAAGTTCAAAGGTTTTAGATAGTCACTGTCTTGAAATGATCTTCCTAGGTTGAACAGGTAGAGATTTGAGGTTTTACCAACTGTAAAAACCGGAAAGTAGCAAGACTTCTGATTTTTCAACTAGTCCCTTCCAAGTAGTGTGTGCTAGTTCAATTTTTTTTTTTTTTGTCAAAACTTCATACTTGCGCAATTTTCTGTACATAGGTGGCAGTGAGACTATGTGGACTCATCGTGTGCTTTCTTATATGCTGAACCACTCCAGATTTACAAACTCATTTAGCATCCCATTCTTTTAAGAATGAAAATTTTCAACTCATTTTCAACCATTATAAAATAATTATACACGTATTTAACAAATTTTTACTTACTTTTTAACCACAAATTCTCCAAAAAAAATCACTATTCCATAATACATTTTCCCCAAATTGGGGATCAAAAAGGGGCTTAATTTAAAACCCATCATCATATATGAAACATCTATGGATTGAAGAGAAGAAAAACAAAACAAAACAAAAACAAAACAAATCAAAACGTTATTCTATCATAAACCATACACCAAAAGATGAATGGAAATTGAAACAGGAACAAGTTTTCTATCAAAATATTGGTATCAAGAAGCTGAGAAGACTGTATATATAGTTCCTTGTTTACAAAATAAGAATAAAACTTTATAAGCACAGGCCTGTTGAATTAGCAACCTTTAAGGGGTTGAAAAATAACCTAAGAAAACTGTCCAAATGAGGCAGGAAGCATTTGAAAATGTTTGCTGTATACTTCTGCAGATTGTAATGATTGTTGCAGCTCATTTGAATGCCAATCAGAAGCACTTACTGAATATTCTGTAGCAAAATGTGTTTGATTCTGAATAGAACTGTTCAGTAAAAATGGAGTTTGAAGATGCTCATTCCACTTAATATCTTGTGGAATTTCTGCTTCTGATGCATGAATATAACTTTCTAATTTCTCTGATTTTCCCCATGGGAAAACATTATTCTCAAAGAAATCCATATTCTGAAACTTGTTTACACCAAAAGAGCTTATGGAACTATCAGATGGCTGATTCACAGTAGGCTTTATAAGCATTGATGGAGCAAGAATCGAGGGGAGAACTGAAGGCGGCCTTGGAGTGATCTCGTAAATAGTACAGGGTGGAGACGACGGGTTCCTAGCCATTGCAGAAGTGGTGGAATTTGGAGTGAAGTACAAATTTGTTGTGTTGGGACCATAATTTATGTGCTGGAAAGATAGAAGCCCTGACAATTCAGAATTCTTACAGCTTGTGGTGGAGGTTTCATGATTAGCAACGAACCTATTAAGGAAAAATTCATGGTCCATCCCAACAGAAGATGGATTTCCTTTTTGAGCTGCGGCAATTCCTATGTTATTACAGTTCTTGGATTCCACTAAAGTCAGATCACTGGATCCGTCTGATGTTTTCTGATCATGATTAGTATTCGTGATGCTGCTTGCAGATGGTTTTTCTTCATAATATTCAACTTCAGAAAATGGTTTGTGTGTATTAGGGTCAATCCCTTTTTGCCTCAATTTTTTCTTAATGGAAGAATTCCAAAGATTCTTTATCTCATTATCTGTTCTTCCAGGCAATTGAGTAGCAATCTGAGACCATCTGATGGTAGAAAAACAACACCCTCATGATCACTAAAAACGACATATTTGATATAATAAGACTAGACAGTGTACTGGACACGATAATGTCCAGTACACCTGAGGGAACATGTCAGTCTTAGATTGCAAAATGGTGCTGGAAAGTACAATTAAATTACCTGTTGCCAAGAACTGCATGCAGTTCAATTATCAAATTTTCTTCCTGTTGTGAGAATCTCCCTCTTTTCAAATCAGGCCTTAAGTAATTGATCCACCTTAATCTGCAGCTCTTTCCACATCTTTGGAGACCTTTATAAATTATCATAAAATATGTTAAAATTTAACAGAAGGGTTTTTTTCTCTCTTTTTTTGAAAAAATCGAACCACAGTTCTTTTTGTATCACCAATAAGCTTAAAATGGATTCTTCCTAGTGTCCGGTTTAAAAATTCAAGTACTAAACTCCGAAAGCAGGATACTACAATTAGCCAAAATGACTAGGGAATATAAACTTACCGGCTAGTTTCGGAACTGAGCTCCAGCAGCCATGTCCATATTTTGTTATGTGGTGTATAAGTTTCTCATCTTCCTCCGGAGACCAAAGTCCCTTTCTTAACTTCTGCTTATAACAGCAAGAATGCCTCCCCATTTGCAGTACAATGCAGACAATTGCAAAAGTAGAAGGATTCACAAAATTCTTAGTATAAATACTAGCCCAACTGCCAGCAGAAAAAAAGAGAGAATTCTAGAGAGAGAGAGAGAGAGAGAGAGAGAGAGTTCTTGAAAATGAGATGGCAATGGGGAATCAAATTGATATATAGAGGAGCTTTAAAAAATAAGGTCACCTTCGGACTTCAGGAACTCATTCCATTTGTTTTAATAAATTAAACAAATTTTAAGGGATTATAATTTTATGAAAAATTTACTATCCTATATATATGTCTTATCAAAAGGGTTGGGAAAATCTTCTTTTATCGTTCAAAATCCCTTCCCAAACTGTACAAGCTCTTTTCGTGGTCTACAGGATTTATAATTACTCATCTTACTACGTCACGTTTGCCTAGCCAAACTTTTGTGGCTTGCTTGATGACCTAATCTCTAATTAATAGTAGAAAGAATAAAAAGTTGCAGTTAACTCCTTTTTTTACCTATAATAATAAGATTTAGTCTGGCTAAATTGGAATATCTGGTTATTAAAAAAATAAATAAATAATAATAATAATAATAAGATTGACAGAACTTTGTGGGGTATAATAAAAAGATATTTCTTTATTTTGACGAAATCAGTCCACACATTATAATCAAGTTTTAAATGAGATTAAGATATTTTGAGTTTGTATTAAACTTCGAGAAACACCTTATACGTAGGATATTATAACAATAAGATTCCCCACAAAAATAGGTAAAATATTTTTAAATGGTCAGATGTTTTAACAATAAGAATTTCCCATGATTAGTTATGTCGAGCAATTAATTAGTGATTAATTAAATAGATTTAGAGTCACACATCCTCTTGTCCTTATATAGAAAGCAGAATACTCCATTCTTCTGTAAGCTTTATGCCAGCTGGTTTTGTAGTTTTTCTGCTTCTCTTGATGTGAAAAATCATCTCAAATTCATTTGAAGAACTATGTTACAATATTTTCTTTAGACCACCAAAGTTCTTTGTCATTCATATTCTTTCATTTTTCTGCTTAGATGTTTTATTTAATTCTATCAATTTGACATGACAAACGTGCATATTAAATATCATTTAGACTCAATAGTTTTACCTTCATTATGTTACCTTCATTATGACGCAGACATTTTGAGTTAGGGAGCACAATCAAATCCTGTACAGATCGAACATTTCGTTCTTAATTTTTGAATGATTCATACTTGATCAGAAAAACGCAAATTTACACTTAAAAACACATTACTTCATTAATATTTTACTCATCATTTCCGTTCATTTGATTTCGAATTATCCTTTTATTAATATTTTGCTAATCACAAGAAAATGCATATTTACATTTAAAGAATTTATGGTGTATTTGATATAAATAATCACTTAAAACAATCAATTTAAGTAATCGAAAGAAAAAACAAATAATCAAAATTTGATGATAATAATCAATCAAATAAACACAATCGTTAAATAGAAGTTAAATTGGGCATAATCATCTCAAACACATTTTATATACCCAAACTGATAGGAGAAAATCAAAATTTAAGTTCTAATTAGTTGAAAAATTGATTGGGGAGTGAATATTTATAGTAGATGTGATAATTTGTATAGTAAATGTGATAATTTGTAGATAAATTATATACAATTTTTAGTAGAAGAGTTGATGTTTTTGTAAAAAGCGTAGAGGAGAGAATCGCGAGAAGTAAGAGAAAATAGAAAAAGTTTATATCTATTGTGATTTTATCCCTGTTTGGTGGGGATTAAAATCATATTGTTAATGAGTTTTGATAAAAATTAAAACGTTTTGGATCCCATGAAATATGATATTAAAATTAATTGTTATATTTGATTTAAATTAAAATTAAATAATATTTTCTATCACATAAATAACTTTTCATTCTTTTTTAACCACATATTCTTCATCACATCAAACAAAAAAATGCATCCTTGAACTCAACATGTGCACTGTACAGGGTTTAAACTAACTTTATCTTGTATTATAGAAGAGTCAAATGAAATAAATAAATAAACTTCGCCATTATCCATTATCCATTATCCATGATTGATATCAAGATTTTTTTATTGTTCTCTATTATTTTTCCAAGAAAATAAACAATTCCATCCTGTCCATGTCCATAATTATAAGCGAATTTGAACAAAAATGATTGAAGTAAATTTACTTATAAAAACACAGCCGACAATACAATAATGCACTTGTCTTCTTTTACATTCAGAAACACATATTTTCAAATCGAATACTGGTAAAAAAACTTCAACTCTCAAAAGAACACATATTAATTTATTAGCCTTTTTAATTAATTGGTTCTCAATAAAATATAAAATTCCTAAATAAGAATCTTTTTGTACCGTTTATGACTAGTTTAGATAGAAAGAAACAAAACAATTTGCTAATTTTTAATTGTATTTTATCTGCATATTAGTGCTTGTCATGTGGTGATTCAATCAACATAAATGGTTTAAATTTAATGCTTTAAAACTTAATTTTAGAGGGGAAAAAAGGGAAAGAAACTCGTGTTTCAACGACTTAATAAATAAGTTACTTTAATTTTCACATCGTTAAATAGCAATTCAAAGCTTTGTGTAAATTCCGACATGGCAATACACTTGAAAAGAACCGATGGACACAGATAGATTATTTACCTTGAAAGATCCACTACTAAAAATTAGTTTTTCACCAACGAATCAGATTCGTTGGTAATTAGAAACGGTATCCGTTGGTGAAGGTAATTCACTTTTAACTACGGTATTCAGCAACGAAATTTCCGTTGATAACGGTGATATTTCTTTACCAACTGATATTCCATACCCTATGTAATCGTTTAACATTTGGATGT
>CAIGRQ010172631.1:0-10193 GCA_903798375.1 Fraxinus sp. D2006-0159 | reverse complement strand
AACGGTTATGAGATAATTTCTCCCCCAACAAGTCGGTAATCATGAAGAAAGTGGATAAGTTACAAAGTAATTGGGCAATTCTGAGCAGTTTTATCATTCAACAGTCACTAAGGGAATACAAAACGAAGTGAAGACAGAGAAAAGGGACCCCGAATCAAAAACTCTCAACAAAGAATATGTAGTTTTAATTTCCTAGTTTAACTTTAAAATTCTTCTTTCAGTACTCGTGTGCTTGGCCCCTTGGAGGCATTTCGTCTGTTTCCGATTGTAAATCTTCGCCAATAAATACACCCATTTTTGAGACTTTATCTCAAGAGGTCTGTTCCTTACACAATCGTCTGATCCTTTTTAATTGTTAGCGAACTAAAACAGCGCGCAACAATAGTGTTCAGACAAGGTTTAGTTCATAGAAGTAGAAGCTCGGTGCTCGTCTTGTTACTCGATTAATCGTTGTGTCCTAGGAGACACAGAGAGTCAACGAAACTCCGCAATTTGCTAATATGTTTCTCTTTAGAGATTCATATTTTTCCCAGAAGTTATTTTTTTTTATTCCTTCTTTAATTACTACATATATTATTCATTTTATCTAACAATAAAGTTGTAATATCAGGATATTTCACGTCTATGTCAGCTAGTAGCAATAATATATTTGCACTGCATTATAAAATAAGTATTTATTCATTTGTACGTGATGATATTTACCTATATGAAATTGTGATTTTGTAATGTTATATAACGCAGTGCAAGCCTCCAGGCCGGACCCTAGCTCTCAAGATATGAGGGACATTGGTGTCTTGCCAACTTGACACTGCATTGGGGAAGATAGTACTTGACATTTGTGGAATTTTCTTGCATTAAATATTTTTTGAACATGTAGTAGTGCAAATAAAGTAGAAAGTTGTCCCTCACTCTATGATTTCTGTTTTTTACATTATTATTATTATTATTATTATTATTATTATTATTATTATTATTATTCAAGGTTAATTTCTATTCTTCAAATTTCATTGTTGCTTTTGAATTTGTTATTTTGGATCGCAAAATAATGACGATAATGAAATAAAGAAGAAAATAAACACTAAAATTTACGTGGAAACCCAATATGGAAAAAACCCACAAGCAGGGGAGGAGAAATCCACTATAATTAATAGTAGTTGTGTTTACAAGATCTCAATGCACTCAATTGAAATCTAAAACTCTCAAGATGTTGTATGAATTTCTCTCTATTATGAATAGGAGTTCAAAATCGTGTCAAAATCGAAAACAGGTCGGCGATGTCCCGTCGCTCGAGCGATGGGACTGTCGCCAGGCAAGCGACCAAGTCTCGGGTTGTTTTCTGCCGGACTCGCTCGAGCGTCCAGCTAGTGCCAAACTAGCGAAAATGCGACGATTTTTTCCTCCAGTCCATAACTTTGATCTCTTCAAAATCACTCCAATACCCACTAGAATTTGGGTCAAACCACAACAAATCTTTTCTACTTTTTAAATATATGATATGATATTTTGGGCAACAAATGGTAGTCACCACCACCCCTATACCTTATTGGTTTCGAGAAGCCCTTTGAGTTCTATTTTGGAATGCGAGGATTGATTTTTCGATGAATCAAACGGAGAGTGAGTACCATCAACGTAGTGTTCCTCATCACTATAAATTTTGTTTGATTGGGTCATGGTTGATACTAAAGAATTGCTACCCTTGTAAAATAATTATGTTTAGTCATAATAATTTGTCGTCTAGAATATCAAAATTCTTAGGACCAGCCTTCGGCTCATGAACCTCAAGTGACTTTGATACGACGATAGAGCTTTATTAGGTTGAAATGATAGATGTGAAATGATGATTTATACGTCTTTACATATATAATTTAAGGTTAGTTCGACACATAAAAAAAATGATATCATTTGTGAATTTTCAAAAATATGGTTTGATGCTAGGGCTTTATTTTTTTCCCCCATCATAGAATTAGCGAAACCTCAATAAGTTGCAAAATCGTTCCTTGGGTCGATAAGTTTGCAATCCATTTAAATTTACACGGTTAAAAGTGTTCTAAGTCGAACGCAATATCAAACTTATCTATATTTTTTTAAATAACTGCTTTTTAATACTTTCAACTTGGAACTAAAATTATAAGCATCAAATTACTATTTTAAAATTTTTCCTTGATCCGCCCCTGTTAACTCGTGAAATGTAACCAACTTACGAGGTCCCACTCTTGCTGCACGAGATCAACTTGAACTATTGACTATGTGAACAAACGATAGAGAAGTGTGTAGTACTAAACATTATTGAGTATATAATGAATAATATTTTTTTTAATATTGTCTACAGACATTGTTTATGTCAGAACAAGATAATTTTTATCTTGACATGATAAGAATCAGATGTACCAATGTGTATATTAAGCAAAATCGTGTGAAAAGAAAATAAGAGAAATGAAATACTTGTAATAGATATCAAATAAACGTCAACTTTTAGAAATTATCGATTCTATCGTAGAAGACATCACAACCTCAAACTCAAGAGGCATTTTTTGTACGGACCACATTAATTATATAGGTTGACCGATTTTGCCGGTTATCATTCAACTAAACACATTTATTGTACACAAGAAAAGGCTAAAGTGATGATCGAAGAAAATATGCAATATTGGGAAAAAATATAATTGTGGATGGATTTTCTTTGGGGATTGAGATGTGTAAATTAATAGCATGTGACGTTGCTTCTTTGTTTTGTGATAAGGGAGATTCCTTAGCTAGCTTCAACCAAAATTGTGTAGCAAAAGTAAGGAGAAATCAATGAGATAATGCCAATTTAACTTTTGAATTTTTTAATTGAGTAAGATATGGAGAGATCAAGAAGTGTCGCTATTTCTTATATTTATGAACACAATTACTAGAGATATTTTATGAACTTGTTTCTAAGTTTGATTTATTCTAAGTTCATATTAAATTCAACTATTTTTCAAGATCAAAGGTAATTTTCAGTTCATGATAAATAACTTCAAAGAAACAAGACAAAGACGTACAAGATTAACGAGTTCTAGATCAACTTCTACTTAAACTCGTGGGACACACCTATATGTGTAATTGGATCATCTTTTACTTTTAAGCTCACGTGATGCACCTCCTAAGCAACATGTGTCACCATATCTACTTCTATTTAAGTTCGCAAGACGTACCTCCAAGCAACATGTGTGACTGGATCGACATCTACTTAAGCTCGTGGGACACGCCTCTAAGAAACATGTGGCGTGGAGAAAATTGACATTAGTAATAATTATTTTTTTTGGGGGTGGGGGGTGGAGTGGGGGGTTGGGAGTGTAAATTTATACAATTATGCTATTTGTACGAAAAGAACGGTCCAGAAGCAGTGTCAGAAGATGAGTTGGAGGGAAAGGATTGAATAAAAAATGATCGTGTTTTCAATTGTTTAATAATATAAAGTCACGTGACATTATATGAATAATTATGTAAACCTTGATATATACGTAGCAAGATCCAAATTTATATATGTGAGCACTTTTTGGGGTTGTAGCTATTCTAGCTAATTCTCCTAATTCCATTGTATTCCTCTCTATCTCTCTCTCTCTCTCTCTCTCCCCATAAATTTTCTACAATTCTGTGTNTACGTAGCAAGATCCAAATTTATATATGTGAGCACTTTTTGGGGTTGTAGCTATTCTAGCTAATTCTCCTAATTCCATTGTATTCCTCTCTATCTCTCTCTCTCTCTCTCTCTCCCCATAAATTTTCTACAATTCTGTGTGAATCTTCATTTTGATTCACTTCATTTGTGTATATAGAAATTTTAATTCAAGAATGGGAAGGAAACCATGCTGTCAAAAAGTAGGCTTAAAGAAGGGAGCATGGAATGCCGAAGAAGACGATAAGCTCAAGAACTTCATTCTCACAAATGGCCAATGCTGCTGGAGAGCACTCCCTAAACTTGCAGGTCCACCACGATTTTCCATATGCAATATAACACTGTTTCGGTTTTGTTGTCATGATGGTGGGCGACCATGGCCACTAGGAAAGGTGGAAGTACAAGAAGCCCTTGTTTTGGCTAGAGTTGAACTAATCTAAAAGCTTAAACTGTTAGAGAAAGAACATTTTTAGCTTTTTAACTTTTGTCTATAGCGCTTCTCTTCATATGGAAACAAGATTTATATATTTATCAAATGCTTAACACACGTAGATGGCACTAAGACTTGAACTCAGTACCTTTACCAGTGCTAATATATGTTTAACGATGTCGTCTAATTATTTAAGCTATTAGAGAGGAAACACTTCTTGTTTCTTCAACAGCTGGATAATGTCTGTGTGAGAGAGGAGAGTCGTCAAATCATGTGTTTTAGATCTGAAGTTGCTTTCTTGACTTCAAAAATATGCTTTGATTACATTGCAGGACTATTAAGGTGTGGAAAAAGCTGCAGATTGAGATGGACAAACTATCTTAGACCAGATTTGAAGAGGGGATTACTATCAGAAGATGAAGAGAGAATAATTATTGACCTTCATGCTAAGCTTGGAAATAGGTCTCCATTTTGTGTACAATTCATTGCTGATTGCATATCAACGATTGAACGACTCGTTAAATGTTAAACTGAACAATAATGGACATAATAAAACGAAGAGAATGGAAATAAATTGCTTGTTTGTTGTCCTATACAGACTACAGTCCTGTTCAATGCTGCGTACCGTAGTGAAGTGTTTCTTTTTACATTTTTAGTGTACAATGGCTATTTTGCAGATGGTCCAGCATTGCTTCTCATCTTCCTGGAAGGACTGATAATGATATAAAAAATTACTGGAATACACACATCAAGAAAAAGCTGAGGAACGTGTGGATTGATCCTCTGTCCCGAAACCCCCTGCCAGTGCCACATACCACCACCCCTCCACTGCCTCCGCAAGAACGGTTACAAAATCCCATGGCGGGACAAGGACCACCGTCAGACTCGGTGGATCAAAACAAGGACAGCGAGACCTCAGTGCAATCCACCATTACAGAGGGCAAAGATGAAGACAAAAACATTGCTTCAAGCCCATTAATGGAGGTTAGCAATGAGTTCTGCATAGATGGAGTCCAAGTGATTGACCCCCCATGAAATTCCTGATCCTTCATCACCATCATTTTCTTATATTCTTGAGTTTCCTCCAACATTTGATTGCAGTGACATCTTAATGAATATCTGAATAAGGTGGTTCTTTCCGATGTCTGATGTGACATACTTTATTCACAACACATGGGAAAGTAGAAAGTCGAAAAAATTGGAATTATATTAATGGAAAAAAGTTACTCATCACATCTTTGTGCGAGCATAGGAGAGTATCAAAATCTTGTTCATTATACTTTTTCTCTTGGGTTCTGTTTCTTTTCAAAGTTCCTCTCTCTCTGCATAAATTTTCTTTCATTTTTCTCTGTGTAAGTCCATTTTGATTGATCACTTAATTTTTATACAATCTGAATTGAAGATGGGAAGCCAAGAATGCTTTGAGAAAGTTGGTTCAAAGAAGGGACTATGGACTGCCGAGGAAGACGAAAAGCTCAGAAACTTCATTCTCGAAAATGGGCAATGCTGCTGGAGATCTGTCCCTAAACTAGCAGGTCCATCCACAATCTCCAAATGCAATCAGCATAGCATTTACTCAGACCGCAAATTTTTCTTGGTATATTGAGCTTTTAATATGTATATATATTAGGTCGCCCTAATATTAATTCCATGATAAGGAAACCTATAGTGGCATAGGATGTGGCACTCATGTCTTGTGCTCTTCTAGTACAGTGGAAAACCATTTGTTAAAAGTAATATTAGCTATGCTTTCTTACATAAATACTTCAAAATTTTTAGCTACGATAGAAAAATATAAAAGATTTTTGGCTAAAGGAATTCAAATTTTCATTATTATATGCTTTGAAGCACTGTAATTTGCAGGACTATCAAGACGTAGTAAAAGCTGTAGATTGAGATGGAAAAATTATCTTAATCCAGACTTGAAAAGGGGACTTCTATCAGAAGAGGAAGAGAAGATTGTTATTGATCTTCATGCTAAGCTTGGAAACAGGTATCTCTATTGTTGTTATGTACAATATTGTTCAGTATTACATACCAAATATACCTTAGTATTATTTTTATTTTCGTCCCAAGTCCTCCGTTTTTTTTTTTTTTTATTGGCTTGCCACATGCTACTGACCTAATAGCTTTTCTTTTCGGTTTGATATTCTTGAGTTTTGGGTTCATCTTAAAAGGTCAATCTTTTAAAAACCGCGACAACGTGAGATATTACCCTTAAAAATTTTGAAGTTAGTGAATCGTTTGAGAACACCAAGAAAAATAACCATTCTTGGAAATTCAAATACTAGTTTGAATTTTAGACGAACCAAATTGGTCGTTTATTTTTTTTTGGTTAAAAAGTCAACTTCGTTAAGACATGTACCCCGAATTCTTATATTTTGATAATTATTTTCATATTTAAACAACATAAAAGTTTTAAGACTTTTTCTTTTGTGGACATTTTCTTGTGGGCCAATGCCATAATTTATTCATTCAATGTTTTGCAGATGGTCCAAGATTGCTTCTCATCTACCTGGAAGAACTGATTGTTGTATAAAGAATCAGTGGAACGCACGCATTAAGAAAAAGCTGATGAATTTAGGGATTGATCCTCTGACCCACAACTCACTGCAGCCTCCGACCACCGATCAACCGTCGGAAAATCAAGAAACACCGTCCCAGGTGGTGGATCAAAACAAAGACCTTGAAACCTCAATGCAATCCACTATTACTGAAGACATAAGCATGGGTGCAAGCATATTTGAGAATTTGCAGTTTCCTCCAGATTTTATTGATTACAGTGAAATCATGAGTGTATTGTATGATGTTGTATTGTATGATGATTTCAGTAATTAGGCATTTGATATGAATGGTTTGAGATTAATGGAATATAACTCGACATGACTTGACTAGACAAGACAAGACAGAGTTCAAAAAGTCGAGGAGATGAGGTCGAGCACATTCATGCAAGCTTGACCAAACCGAATCCATGCCGATATGGTTAATTAGACTAGTACAAAATAGAGGCCAACACGATCGTATTCCAAAATACAACAGCTACGTGTTAGACATATTAGCTTTGTATACAAGTTATGGAATTGGTTCGAGTTTTGGGTTTATTTAAACAGTAAGTTCTAGTAGGAGACTCGTTCTCTTTCTTCTCCATATAAACTACAAGTACATTACTTCCATATACAAGACAATTCATTTGGTAAATTATCTTATGAGAATAAAACTATATTGAGTCTTAGATCAAATCGCACTCTCCCATGAGACTAACCATCGTTTCTATTGAAACCGATAAGGAATTCATATTTCAAAAATCCAAATTTTTAAACACGTCGCTTTGTTACAATCAAATTGCTTCTCGTGCTAACGAAAAAAATCAACCTGATGGGACATGGATGTTTAATGAAACGCTGAGATGTCCATCGACTTGTGCTTAGAGTTTATGTTAAATTGAGGGGAGGGGGTAGAAATGAAATGATCAAATTTGAATGAAAAATTGGTGAAATAAAATATAATATGCACTCTTCACGTGCAGGGATCAATTAAATAATTGAATGGTCCCAGATTCAGATTGCAGACACCAAATAAAATATAATTATGTACTTTCCACGTGCATTTTGTACCGATGCCTCCTGCTAAGTCCCATGGTAGAGAATTTTTTGCAAAGAAAAAAATGAAAATTTAAGTAGAAATTAGAAATAATCAAGTTAAATATTGGATAGTTTATTTTATCTTTAAAAAAAAAAAAAAGCATTCACTCGTGAACGAAATAAAGTATGTACAAAAATAAAATAAAATAAAATAAAAAATCCCCACGAGGGTACGAATTGAAATTAAAATATAAATTAAATAAATTCAACTCGTCTCAAACAAAACTATAAATGATCAATCTCTATCTTCGTCGTTGTATTAAGATGCAGTCTGAATACGATTGATCATAAGAACGGAATGCTAAAGAACACCAATACAAACGGCATAGCTAAAAAGGTGTAGTGGTTTGGATAAATTGCAAAAGACGTTATTGAACATTCACCATACTTGTAACTAGGTTATTGAACTTCGATTTGGTGCAATCGAGCTACTATATTTTAATCTACAAGCAATCGGGTCACTCCATTTGAATTTCGTCAATAGACCTACTCATATGCCCATCAAAACAAGTGATGTGCCACTCTTTCGAATGTGACCGAATTAGTGGAGCAGATGAACGCGGAGATCGAATGTTACGAGTTCAAATCCTCCGTCTACACTTCCTTGGTCGAGTCCGTCGCACCGGACTTGCTTAGTGCGGTTTATCCTTCCTGTGTAGTTTGTGGGCTACTGCACATGAAGCGATGTTTACCTAGTGGTTGTTGAACTTTTACCAACTTGCAACTAAGCTACCGAACTTCAATTTGATGCAATTACACCATTGTACTTAATTTACGAGCAATCAGCTCACTCCATTTAGTGAAGAAAGGGTGAAAATTGTAGGGTTTCTTCCATATTCATAATTGACGCAATTGGAGATGGAATTTTTATTTGTTGTAAACATTATAGACAAAAAAAAAATATTTCAAATCATGACTTTTTTGGATGCAAGAAATTTGAGGCATTTGATGTTTTTATTTAGTTGCTATTTTACCCCCATTTTCTAAAATTCACTCGAATAATGTTATTTAACACCATTGATCTTGTAACATCATTATATATGACATTATGCGGTATATTCAATTAAATATGAAATTATCTTACTTATTTAATTATGTCTCATTCAATGTCATTTAACACCACATAAATTGAAGTTATAGCACCAATTGTGCTAAATAGTATTACTCAATTAATTATTTTTTTCTCAAACTCATTTTCAATCATACATTTTTCCTATAGAATAAATTTACACGTGGATCCATCATTTTCTTACTTTTTAACCACATATTCTCAAAATTCACTTTTTACAAAATCTATTCTGAAAAAACCTCTACCAAACATGGGCTTATAATCTTTTCAAGTCTTTTCCTCTCCTCATTATGAAATGCAATATAATGAGGTGTATGTGTGTTATAGATTTATAGTGGTTGTGGATTTTTCTAATGGCGTTAGTCCATCATGCATTATCAATCTAGCAGCGTAATTAGCAAAGGAAGGATGAAAATGAATTTCTCCTTCGAAAAAGAAGAAGATGTTGTGTTGCCCATATACGTTCGTCCTTCGTATTGAGTGTTTTTCAATTAAATTGATTAAATTATTCAATCATTATTTAATTAGATAATATAGGTAGACTTATTGTCGGAACTCATATGGAGTAGCTTAATTGTTCGTAAATTAAGCATAATGGCTTGATTGCACCAAAATTGTAATTAGTTGACTCGTCGTTAGTATGGTTAAAGTTGTGCAATCTCATTGTAGTTTAGATGAGTTGATTTCAGAAATGGAACGACATTTTTGCCAGTCATTAGTTTTGACAAATATGTCGTTTTGACAAATATGTCTGCATCTTCATTGACAGAACTCAAACGGAGTAACTGATTGCTTGTAAAATGTAACTTAAAGTGACATGATTGCATCAAATTGAATTATAATGACCTAGTTGCAAGTATGGTCAACATTTAGTACCTCCAGTGCAATTTACCCGTACTAAATTTGTAAAGGACAATTCCAGAAGTAAACTAAAAGGGGACTACGGGACCAATCGATTTAAACATGTGCCAAAAAATGAATGGAAGATTGAAGAAGCAAAGTTTAGGGATTTTTATTTTTTATTCTTTTTCAATGACCCAGAACTGGTGGCAATGGGCCGAGCCGAGCATGCTCAAACGAGCTGAGCACGAGCCGAACTCGTGGCTCGTATGCCACGACCCGAGCGGGTGCTCGACTCATGGCATTTTGGGCGAGCTCGGCTCGTCGCTCGAGCTCGCCCAAGACGAGCCGAGCCGCTCGACTTGCCAATTTTTAATTTTTTTTTATATAAACATTATAAATTTATAACTATTAAACCACTAAATTTAAAATATATATATATATATCCTCATATATATATCCTCCTCCTTTATTCGGGTCTGGGACCGGCTACTTCAATTTTCGAGTAGGCGGAGTTAAAAATTGTACACGAACAACTTGTTACGTGTTTAAAAAAATTATAAAGGTATG
>CAIGRQ010172626.1:0-12742 GCA_903798375.1 Fraxinus sp. D2006-0159 | reverse complement strand
CGAGCCGACGAGCGGCTCGGCCCATTTGCCACCTCTACTAGGGATGTAAATGGATCGAATCTGCCTATATCTAATCCGATAAGAAAATTATTCGACCTGATCCGATAATTCAAGGGATATTTAATTGTTAAATTCATATCCAATTTGCTATGTTATTAGATATCCGATCCAAGAAAAAAAATCAATATTGGGATCAAATCATTATACATTAAACGAAAAATTGAAAATCGTCAAATAAACCATTAAACCGGCCGGTTAACCGTAAATCGAAAAATCAGATCCGATTTTTCCAAATAAAATAACTTTACGTCCTTTAAAAAAATTTGAACTAACTTGATGTCCACCTGTTTTTACTAGCAAGTCCAATGGTAACTTCTCCCATCATGATATTCCTTTTTAAAGTAGAGATTATCTTCTAGTTTTCTATTGATATTCGATATGGGATAATGTAAAATTGAATATCAATTCTAAATATAAATATTTTATTTCATTATTTACATCAACAAATCAAATTATTTGTTACATATTAATTTTTAGTTTTTGAAGTTTTAAAATAATTATAAATATTTTATTTCATTATTTCCATTAACAAATTAAATTATTTGTTACATATTAATTATTAGTTTTTGAAGTTGTAAAATAAATTATGATAATAAATTTAATTAAGAAAAATATAGATATTTATTTACTTTGAATTAGTAAACTAAAATTAAAAAAAAAAATTGTTTACATTTATGTGTATAGTTATTTATTCAATTTGACAACAGATTCAATACCGATTCAACCCCAGTTCGACTTTTTGACCATCGACCCTTTTACTTTTTCGGGTCGATTTTTAAAACATTGGTTGAAATCAACTTTTTTTGTTTTCAAATCTTTCAATCCTTAAACATGTTTAATAATTTAAAAATTTTCAACTTTTTATATTTTGAGTTTGATTACTTTTTTTATTCTAAATTTATTTATTTTCTCACTTATTTATTTTAGTGACAAATAATATATCATAAAAATATGTTATCGGCTCAATTATTTATAACAAATCGGATCAGATTGACCTATATCCATATTTGATCCATTTAGTTAATGAATTATCGGATTCAGATCTTGATCGGGTAATCGTACTGAGACCCTAAATCCATCTCTTCGTCAAATCCGAATAAAAATTCAATCCATTGACAACCCTAATTTTGGTGGGTTAAAATTAGATTTTTAGTAGATTGCGATAGAAGTTTTTGAAATGTATGATTGAAAAGGACCCATGAAAGATGTGATTTATATTGATTTTTTGACTTTGACTTTGACTTTGAAATAAACAAGCCCTCAATTTCCCGCACATCCCTATCCTACCTTTTTATTTCCCTCTCCTAACTAGCTTGCTTGTTCAGTCACTCTGCATTCTTAACAGTTTTTGTTGCTCCCTAACACTTGTCAACGGGCTTTCAATTCTTCTTAGCTCTCCTGAAATAAGTGTATCGAATGGGAAGCTTATCATAGAGATAACATGAACAATTGATCCATTTTTGTAACTGGACTACTACATTTTAAGGAAAAAAAAAAAACTTTAAAAGGATGTATTCTCACGAGTGTTTGATGGATATTATCGAGAAAATAATATATTTTAAATAGTGATATGATGGAAAATATGTGGTTAAAAGTAAAAAAAATATTGATGTGATGTAAATTATTATTTTATTGAAGAATATACGATTGAAATGATTCCATGTTTGGTCCGGATTAAAATTTGACAATCAATATTAATCACATCTTTCATAGGTCTTACAACTTTTAAATCACACATTTCAAAAACTTTTATCATAATTTACTAAAAATCTAATTTTAATCTCCATCAAACACCCTCTGTATTTTGAAAGAATGTGGGTGAAAAATGGCTTAACCTGAAAAACACTTGAAAGCTTCTATTTTAGGATGTGTTTGAGCCACATTATTTTGGAAGAATGTATCCTGGAATAGTAAATTGATGGAAAATGTGTGGTTAAAAAAAAAAAGTTACTGACGTGATGAAAAATATTATTTTATTAAAAAATATATGATAAAAAATGAGTAAAAGAATAAAAATAAAATTTTTAATATGTACCAAACAGGATTTAATATTATATTAAACGTACACGTTCAAAGCTTAGTGAAAGTGAAAGTGAAACTGTGAAACTCACAGATTTTTTAGTCGTTCACTTTCTTCCACAAAAAGTATTTTAAAAAACTTCTATATAATATAATATAAGTACACATTGACTGAAGATCCTGGTTTGACAGATTTGAGGGCCTTTTTTCCTTAACGTGAATGGCGCCTTGAATTCTCGTTGTTAAATGGTATAATTTGGTAACAAGTACAAAGCTGTAACCCATTTCTTCCCTCAATTATTTGAAAAATTAAAAGAAAAAAATAAGAAGGGGAGAGAGAGAGGGGTGTGATCGTGTTGTGCACGTTCGACAAAACTTTTTTTAAAAAAAAACTAAAAGTTATTTTTTGTATATGTTTCTATAATTGTATGAAAGTGATTTGTCTGATTATAAGAATTTTTAAAGGGTGGATCATGTTGCTCATCTACAAAAAAGTAAAAATCCTACCGATGGACCCTAAGAATGATTTGTATAAGCAGAAAATTCATATAAAATGCATTAACACGATAAACATGATCATTACCTTGATCGAGCCCGTCGCAACGAATTTTCACATAGTGTTTGGTGTAGATTAAAATCAGATTTTAAGTAGATTGTGATATAAGTTTTTGAAATGTATGGTTGAAAAGATGTGGAACCCCGTAAAAGATGTGGTTGATATTGATTGTTTGACTTTGACTTATATTAAAATCTGACCTAAACAGGGCCCTGATGCGGTTTACATCTCCTGTGTGATTTGCGGGCTATTGCTCATGGAGGCGAAGTTTACCCAATGAGCATTTATGGTTAGCGGTTGCAGGTTTCTACATCAACAAGAAAAAAAAAAGTATATTAACTTTGAAGTGTCCAATAAGCGTTAAATTAACTTTGCAACTAATGCACATTATTATGGTATAATATTATGACACTATAGTCGATTAGACGGGCCAACAAATTTTTTCCGGCTTCTTTTTTTCCATGAAAAATTGAATTTTAACCAATATCTAAGTATATTTAAAAGAAATTGGATTAAAATTGAGTTGATATTAATATTACAGACATTATTCCTTTCTCCCTATTCCTGAAGGAAGTGTTTCACCAATCACTCACAGTGAAAGTAAAGAGATAATAAAAAGAAAAAGCAAAATAATTATTTCATTACACTTTGATTCCATTTAGAGTGAAGAACAGCAATCATTTACACTCATTTCTTCTTCTTTTAATAATTATTCATCCCCTTCTCCAATGATTCTTCAAACAGTATTAAACCCGTTTCGTTTGGTTAAAAATAAGATTTTAGTGAATTTTTAAGTTTGAGAAAAAAATAAGTTTTAGAAAATAGGAACGAGCCAAACAGGGACTAAAGCATGCGAGATTAGATTGACTTTTATTAAACTAAGTGAACTTATTAAACCTTGAATTATCCTACATCCTACGTTATTCTCTGGAAAAATGGATGTTCATTTTTTGTCCCTTCTCCTTCTCTCTACTACACTCTTTAGACTCTCCCACTCCGCCGCAGCCGCCACCAATGACACCGCCGCTCTCCTCCTCTTCCGCTCTCAAACCGACCACCACGGCACCCTCCTCTCCAACTGGACCACAACCACCAACAGCACTACCGCATGCACGGCCAATTGGGTTGGTGTAAAGTGCATTAACAACCGTGTCACTGCCCTCTCCCTCCCCTCCCTCAACCTCCGTGGTCCAATTGATTCCCTCTCCTCCTTAGACCAGCTCCGCCTCCTCGACCTCCATGATAACCGCCTCAACGGCAGCCTCGCTCCTACCACTCAATGCCTCAACCTCAAGCTCATCTACCTGTCTAGCAATGATTTCTCCGGTGAAATACCACCGGAATTATCCTCTCTCCGCCGTCTCCTACGCATTGACCTATCCGACAACAACCTCAGAGGCGCCATTCCCACTCAATTATCCAAACTCTCCCGCTTGCTCACTCTTCATCTCCAGGACAATGAACTCTCAGGGACTATCCCCGAGTCCCTTGGCTCACTTCCAGAGCTGAACGACTTGAACTTGTCGGACAATATGCTCTACGGAATGGTACCACAGATCCTTATATCCCGGTATGGAGAAGCTAGCTTTTCAGGCAATGAAGGATTGTGTGGGACTAATCCTTTGCCCCAGTGTTCATACACCGGCGTATCACCGGCTTTTGCGCAAACAGTGCCATCAAATCCCAGCTCTTTTCCTTCATCGTCAGTCCAAGAACCAAATAACCATAACAAGAGACTTAGCAACGCATCAATAGTAGCAATTGTGGTGGCAAATTCAGTTATCCTATTGGTGATTACGTCATTTGTCATAGCATACTACTGCAGAAGGCAATCCAGTAATGCCAAATCAATGACAGGGAGTGATGGTGGCACAAGGCGAAGCAGTTATTCTGGTGAAAAGAGAGTGTATGCTAATGGTGGTGGAGGTGGAGATAATGATGGCACTAACGGTACTGATAAGAATAAACTGGTGTTTTTCGATAGGAAAAAAGAGTTTGAGCTGGAGGATTTGCTTCGTGCATCGGCTGAGATGCTCGGAAAAGGGAGTTTAGGAAGTGTTTATAAAGCTGCTCTTGATAATGGACTTACTGTGGCAGTTAAACGGTTAAAGGATGAAAATCCATGTTCGAGGAAGGAGTTTGAACAGTATATGGATGTGATTGGGAAGCTTAAGCATCCCAATATTGTGAGGTTCAGAGCTTACTATTATGCAAAGGAAGAAAAATTGTTAGTTTATGATTATCTCCCTAATGGCAGCTTAAATTATCTTCTCCACGGTAATTGTTAAACCATCTCATGATACTTTTATTATTTATTATATGCCTGTTTTTATCGATGTTGATCGGCTTATGATCTTGATGGTAATAGGAAACAGAGGTCCAGGGAGAATTCCATTGGATTGGACTACCAGAATCAGCTTGATTTTGGGGGCGGCTCGAGGGCTTGCCATAATACATGAACAGTATGCAGCCTTGAGAATTCCTCATGGGAATGTGAAATCATCCAATATATTACTTGATAAAAATGGCGTTGCTTGCATTTCTGATTTTGGATTGTCATTGCTTTTGAATCCTGTTCACGCAATAGCCAGATTGGGAGGATACAAGGCACCAGAACAGACAGAAATCAAGAAACTGTCTCAAGAGGCAGATGTATATAGCTTTGGAGTTCTATTGTTGGAAATCCTTACTGGCAGGGTTCCATCACAGTACCCTTCACCGGCATCTCGTTCGGTCGAGGAGGTGGACGAGGAATGGACCGCGGTTGATTTGCCTAAATGGGTTCGATCTATAGTCCGGGATGAATGGACGGCTGAAGTGTTTGATCAAGAATTGTTGAGGTACAAGAATATTGAGGAAGAACTGGTGTCAATGCTGCATGTAGCAATGGCTTGTGTAGTGCCACAGCCTGAAAATAGGCCAACAATGAGTGAAGTGGTTAAAATGATAGAAGAGATTAGAGTGGAAGAATCTCCATTAGGAGATGATTACGACGAATCGCGTAATTCACTCTCACCCTCGTTTGCCACCACTGAAGATGGATTGGTTTAGCTTTCCCTTCGGTTTTTCTCACTTCCATTTCCCGATCGAGTATGTCTACCAATTTCACCGTAATGGCTTAGAATGTCGTGAGATCGTTCGATCTATATCCGAAGTTCAATTATTTCTAAAATTGCACCCTCTTAATGCAAATTTATTGATGTTATTATCCCATTCCTTGGAGGATATGGATTCGTTTTAAGTCGTCTACCTGTCTAATTTACAATGTTGTATGCTGCTATGTCCTTTCATTATAGTTCAATCTAAACAATGAATTTATTTTAACTTATTTTTGTTTCAATAAAAAAATATTTAAAAGCAACTTATTTTAATTTTACATTCAATTTGTAATTACAATTTTTGTTGGTAAAGAATCTTATCTTTTTATCATTTGTTTTGAATTTCAAAGTGACATTTAAATATCGGAAGGAAAAAAGACAACTAGAATTAACATGCTTTTACAGACTAAATATTCATCCAAATTGTTCAGAATCGATAATAATCACAAAATAATAGTAATATGATTTGTTGACCTCAAAATATGCGCCAACAGAATCCTCATCACTTCCCCTTCACGTGGACATCACTTGCACACTGAAACACCCCGTTAGAGGCAAATGTCACCGGTCGAGAAAAGAGTGCAATGATTGTTTGCACTCCGATTGTCAAGTCAACAGTCAAACCAAAGAAAATTGAGTGCAAGGGGCGGGAGAGAGAATTTGACTAGGGTTAGAGAAGATACATTTTATTGTGAATGAACTCGCCTATATATAGAGAAATGAGATGGGCCAAGTGGGTGCTAATGAAATGGGTCCAAATCCAAGCCCAATATGCAATTGTTTAATAAAACAGGTTCAATTAATTGAGTAGTCAGTGCCACATTGGCATGTATAGGACTCCCTCCCTCTAAACACGCCACGTAATTTGTAGGTGTAACAATAATCCTCCAAATCTGAGTCGTACATTCACGTGCGGATCGAACTTCAAAATATAAGTTGTCAGTAAGTGAGATCTTATAAATTGCCTCAAAAATATGAGTAGAACCAATAAGTAAGGAATTACGAACTGCTTCGAAAATATGTATCGATCCCAAATAGGTGATGACTTACGAATTGTCTTGAGAATATAAGTCGCTCCAATAAGTAAAGACTTAGGAACTGCCTCTGAAATATCTGTGCGAGCCTGAATAAGTAAGGACTTGCAGATTACCTTGAAAGATGTCGCATATAATTTATCAAGATTTCGACGGCATCCCCTTTGTAATACAAACTAAATCAACTTGTAATAAACATAATATCTCCACCGCACATATATAAAATAAATTGGAATCCATTTGCCCTTCAAATTACTCATGTCGATAAAGTGAATAATGACATATCACATTTTTCTAAAATATAATATGCAGAGAGCCTATCATGTATTATAGCATGTCATATGTTTGCATAACCTAGTGTAATAATAGTGCTATAGTAAAGCAACATGTTGATAATGTAGATAACTTGACATAAGTACCGGTAGTAGTGAAAATAGCGTCATGACATGCTAATAGTGATGCTAGTCTAAACATGCTACGTAATTTATAGGTGTAACAATAGTCCCCAAGCTTGAGTCGTGTATTCATGAGCGGGTCGGACTTCACAATATAAGTAGATACAATAAGTGAGAACTTACGAATTGTCTCGAGAATATAAGTTGCTCTAGTAAGTAAGAACTTACGAATTGCCTCTGAAATGTCTGTGCGAGCCTGAATAAGTGAGGACTTACATATTGTCTCGAAAGATGTCGCATATAATTTATCAAAATTTCGACAACATCCCCTTTGTAATATGTACTAAATCAACCTGTAATACAACATAATATCTCCACCACACATATAGAAAATAAATTGGAATCCATTTGCCCTTCAAATTACTCATAATAATAAAGTGAATAATGGCGTATCACATTTCTCTAAAATATGACATGCAGAGAGCCTATCATGTATTATAGAATGTCATATGTTTGCATAACCTAGTGTAATAATAGTACTATAGTAAAGTAACGTGTTGATAATGTAGATAACATGGCATACGTATTAGCAGTAGTGAAAATAGTGTCATGACATGCTAACGACAATGTGAAGTACGTACTTGGCAATCATAATATAATACACATGCTTGCAGTAATAATATAATGATACAAAAATACTAGTATCACAATAGTCCTCTAAATCTGAGTCAAATATTAATATACGGGTCGGACTTGAAATATAAGTCAATGTGACGAAGTTAATGCAGAGACGAGACTAAATGTATAAATAGTTGTGGTAAGTTGATGCTCTGGATATAAGTAGTAGAGGCGATGCTTTGAACATAAGTAGCAGATACGATACTTTAAATATATAAGTAGCAGAAGCAATGCTCTGAATGTATAAATAGCATAGACTATGCTATAGACATAAGTTGTAGAGGCGATGCTCTGAATGTATAAGTAGCAGAGGAAATGCTCGGGACATAAGTTGAACATGCGATACTCTGGACATAAGTTGCTATGATAAGCTGACATCCTACATGGGGGTGGCACATCCATGTCAATGGATTCCTCCATGGTGTTTGATCCAGTCATGGAAGACTTCATCTTGGCAGGTATTTAGGTGGGTCCATCCCTCTCCTTACAAAGCGATAATTTATAGGTAGATGTGACATCGCTGAAGCAGGAGCAAAGATAGGCAGTAGTAATGCAATTGATGCAGAAGCATGATGAGTTCTCTATAAATATATATAGACGTGTTATAGCTAATGCAGAGACGTTACTCTAAGTATATAAGTGATAACTTGATGTAGAGGCATGATGGGCTCTCTTGAATATAAATGCATCTGTAATGCAACTCATATGGCGAGGCATTTACGAAGCGAGGAATGAATATTGAGCTAATGGGTCACATCGAACTATCGGAGTCTTAAAAGCTAAGCACGAAGATAATGAGAGGCGATGATTAAATATCTCACGAAGCCAGAAATAAACAACCGGATAGGCAGGAAATAAACATATCGCGAAACGCTTTCAAACTATCAGAGTCTTATAAGTAATATCGGAATGATGAGGTCTTATAGCTAGGTTCGACGACAGTTAGTGCGAGGAATAAATAACTTTTGAAGCAAGGAATAAGCATCTGGCGTAGTGGGGAATAAAGATCTCACGAAGCAGGAAGAAGCAAATGGCGAAGCAAGGAATAAACACATTGTGAAAAAAGGCCATAAAAGGCTCATTTTGCAAGGGCAATCACATCTGAATTTCGCCTCTTCCTTTATTCAAGGAAAGAAGACTTTAAAATACTGCATCTTTCTTTATTCAAGGAATGAGGAATTAGAATATGCTGCATCCGACAATAAGAAATCCACAAGTTAGGACTTGCCTTTAATAATAAGAAAATCACGAACTAAAGCTCACCTTAAATAAGAAATCCACGAGCTAGCCTTGATGTGCAAAGACTAGTTGGAGTTCATAATTATGTTGCTAGTTGAAGTCCTCAAAGGGCTCATGAAAAAATAAATATTTAGCTCATTTTGTACTGTTTATTCTATATCATAAATACAATTCTCACTGCATATCCAAGAGTTAGAGGCCGGAGGACTTGATCGGAAGATGTCGAGGTAATACAAAGATAACCAAAGAAATCAAAATATCGTAGCATAAAGAACATTCTGCCCTTATGAACAACATTCGGGTGATAAAATATCAAACTGAGTGATAGCACGACTAGCTCGTAATAATGCTACAAGCAACCCACTTAATTGATTTATTCCATATTTGAATTTATAATACCTCTTATGTACTTTTCCTTTGGAGACCAAAAACGCAAAATATATTTATCGCATGTCCAAAAAAAATGATGGCGACTAGCTTGGCTGCTTTTCCACAAAAATTATATCCTCGAACAATTACGGGTTAAAAGAATGCATTAACTTTGAAGTTATGGTGATAACACTTTTTAAACCTTGCAGCAATATTTTTTCCTTGTAAAAAATATAAGCCCCTCCTCGTGTAGAATATCCAGAAGCCACGATCAAATTGAGTTCATAAATTTGGAAGAAATAATAGTTGAAATGTCCAAGATGATTTAAAATGGCAAGAGCAAGTTGAAGTACCCAATGGGGCATTGAACAAAATTAAGTGGAAATTACATCATACCAGAATTTTAAACTTTCATTTTCAGAATTCAGATTTGCAAGTTTTTATTTCAAAAATCAGATGATAATTAAAATTTTAAAATATTAATAATTATATTACAAAATTAAATAAACATATTCATTCTACCCAACAATATACACCAAAACCCTAATTATTTCATTTTTCCATTTTATCTCATCTCTCTATATAATAGTCTCTCTCTTCTCTCTCGATCCTTCCCCATCTATTTCCAATCCCAATTTTACATCCAATCCTAACTCATTTATCTCCATCTTAGCTCTCCACATTTTCTCTTTATTCCCCTCTCTCTACTCATCGCGGCCAGCAGAACCACGCCCTGTATGCTCCCCTTGCAGCGGTAATATGCGACCGCTGAGCACGGCGCATCAACACCGCTGTACATAGCGGTGCCTCACTACTAGCAGTATCGTGGTAATAGTGATGTAGTAATGGAAGCGGTTGCACCAGATTTCGGGATTTTTTGGTGGTTGTGGTGTAATGGATATGGTGGTTGTGATTTTTGGTACATGAGGTAGTAGTGCTATTTTTGCTGGCTGTGATGTTGATCATATGATGGTGGAGGTTGTGCGGGTGTTGGTGGCAGAGTTGACACTGATTGTGATTTTGTAGTTGAAAATGGTGGTTGTTGGTGGTAGGGTGGTGGTTTTGAAGTTGAAAATGGTGGTGGTGGAGGTGGAGGTTCAGTGGTGTTTTTTTCGACGGTGCTGTGTGCGGTGTCATGATGGAGGTGTGCGGTGCGGTGGTAGGAACGGAGATCTCTGGTGGTGCTGTGGTGGAGGTAGAGGTGTGAGGTGTCGTGGCGTTGGAGGTGGAGATGTACGGTGTGGTGGTGGGAATTGAGATCTCTGGTAGTGCTGCGATGTAGGTGGAGGTGTGCGGTGCAGTAGTAGTTACTGTATGTAGTGTCATGCCGTGGTCGTGGTCGTGTTCGTGGTCGTGGTCGTGGTCGTGGTCGTGGTCGTGGCTGTGGGGATAGTTGTGGCAGTGGCCGTGTGTGGTATGAGATTTGATGAGATGGGTGTCTGTGACCAATTATTTGGTAGACTATGTCCAATAATTGGTTAATTTTTGACAAATAAATAATATGTGACCTACAAATTGTGATTGTAACTCACAATTTATTAAGTTGTAATCGAGTTGCGACCAATAAGATTTTTGATTTTTTTCAATCTGTGACTATAAAAAATTTTAATTCGTGGCTGAGAATAACATGTGACTATAAAATTCTTGATTTGTGACTAGAAAATAAGCTGTGTATAATAATTTGATAAATTGTGATCGAGAATTTGTAATGATTAAATGAGTTGTGACTAATAATTTTTTTAATTTGTGACTGATGAACAAATTGTGATTTATAAAATTTTTGAATTGTGATCGTAAAATAATTTGTGACATATAAAATTTGTGATTTGTGACTAATGAATAATACGCGACTTATAAACTTTCTGATTTGTGACCGATGAACAAATTGTGACCATAAAATAATTTGTGACGTTTCAATTTTTGATTTGTGACCGATAAACAAATTATAACTTATAAAATTTTGGAATTGTGACCATAAAATAATTTGTGACATAAAATTTGTGATTTGTGACCGAATTATATGGAATTGTGACCTTAATATATATTAATTAATAAAATATATGTTTGATTAATTAATTTATAAATAAAATCTAAAAAACTCTGAAATTTGAAATTTTAAACATAATCTCTTAATTTTGAAATTGTCTTAATTTTGAAATTGGTAAAATTAAACCTCTTAGTTATAAAATCTTCCCTGAAATTAATGTCCAAGGAAAATAAATATCCAACACACAAGTGGGAATCAATTGGGGCAACCTAAAAATGATGTCTAGTGGCAACTAATTTTTCGATGGGAGATAAATCTAGGAGTTAGAATAATATCCAATATGCCCAATTAAATTAGTTTGATCAAGTAAGAGTAGAAGGTCCAATTAAGCTAACAAGCTTAGACTAAGTTATGAATCCCAAATAAATAAATGTGGTGCTTACAAAAATACCCTTAAAATTAGAAATGTTTTAAAAAATCATATGAAAAGTTTTTAGAAAGTAAAAAATACTGTGTAAAATGAAAAAGTGACACAATATCATTTTTTTTTTATAAAAATTGTCATTTTTTTACTTTTTTAAAAAAAGTGACACAAACTAAAGAAAAATAACAAAACTAAAAATAAGTGACAAATAACGAAATAGCACCAATAATCAAGTTCTTAAAATAATCACCACGTTCATGCCAATCTACATACTGATTATGTTAGGAAAATATAACATATTATTTCAATTTTTATCTTCTTAAAAAGTGACAAAAACTTAAAAGGTAACAAAAAACTAAAAAAAGTTTAAAAAAAAAGTGACAATCTTTTGACGAAATTCATGGGCTTCCTCCTTCTGTAACAATTGGAGTCGAATTTTTCCTTGTAAGAACAAAAGTCAGCACCAAACCTCTTACCACAAAGAAAAAAAAAGGTGACAAAAAGTGACAAACACTAAATAAGTGACATGAATTTTAAAAAAAAAAGTGACAAATGTTCAAAAAAGTGACAAAAGTTGAAAAAAAAACTGCAAACATTTGAAAAAGTGACAAAATACCAATCCAGAAATGACAAATCATTCATTCACAAGTCTTCTTCTCACAAAATCTTACAAATAATCATTACAATGAAAATGAGCATTATTGTATAGAACCCTAATTTAATTCTTGTTACTTTTTTTTAAAAAAAAATTATAGAATCACAAACAGAACATTTTGTAAGCATTAAATCTCTCTACAAACAATATAGTCAGTCTAGAAGTATATGAAAATTGAAGCTAAATAAAAATACCAAGTTTATCGGTCTGACATTTCATCTAAATCAA
>CAIGRQ010172605.1:0-15468 GCA_903798375.1 Fraxinus sp. D2006-0159 | reverse complement strand
TCTAGATTCGGTTACCTATATTTGACACACTAGAAGTCACAATCCCTGGAAGTTTTCAAGTCTTTCAAAGATGAAGTTGAACTTCAACTTGTAAAGAAAATAAAAGCTGTCAAATCTGACCATGTTGCTGAATACTACGGAAAGTATGATGGATTGGGAGAACAACATCCAGGACCCTTCACTATTTTTCTCAATGAATGTGGAATAGTTCCTCAACACACCATGCCAGGCAAACCCAGCTTGAATGGTGTTGCATAGTGACGAAATCGTATAATTATTGATTCTCCCTTGCCAAAGTCACTTTGGGGAGAAGCTTTGAAGATCGCAATGTACATCCTTATAGGGTACCGAGCAAAGCAATTGCCAAAACCCCCTATGAGCTTTGGACAGTCAAGAAGCCTAGCATTAGGCACTTGCACATTTAGGGTTGTCCAGTTGAGGCACGACCTTATAGGCCACGTGAAAAAAACTGGACTCAAGGACGATTAGCTCTATTTTGTTGGTTATGCTGAACACTCTTTGGGATATAAGTTTTACAATCCACATCAAAATCCTTTTTTGAAATGGGAAATGCAAGATTCCTTGAGGATATTGAGTTTGTGGGGGAAGAAAACATAATGAATGTTGTCTTTAAAGAAGAATCCGTTATTGATGGCGATCATGTCTCTATACCTATTGTTGTTCAAGATACAGTTCCGGAACTAGATGACAATGTTCAGGCTCTTATCCTTGACATTGTTCGAGATCAAGACAACAATGAGATTCTTCCTCAAGCGCCACCTACAGAACAAACTCAACAACCTCAAGAAGTGTCATTGAGGAGATCCACTAAGGAGAGAAGAAATGCAATTCCAGATGATTATATCGTCTTTATCCATGAACATGAAGATGGCATTGGTTTAAGATGACCCGATCAACTTCCATCAAGCCATGCGCGGTTCTAACTCTTAGAAGTGGATTGATGCCATAAAGGATGAGATGAAGTCTATGGAAGATAATGACGTTTAGGATCTCATCGAGTTGCCTAAAGGTGTGAAGCCCATTGGTTGTAAATGGATATTTAAAACCAAGAAGGATTCAAAGGGCAATGTCAAGATATATAAGGCTCGTCTAGTCGTTAAAGACTTTACTCAAAAGGAAGGCATAAACTACAAAGAGACTTTCTCTCTGGTATCTTCAAAAGACTCTTTTAGAACAATAATGACGCTGGTGGCTCATTTTGATCTGGAACTATATCAGATGGAGCGTTTCTCAATGGAGACATTGACAAGACAATTTGCATGGTGTACAACCAGAAAACTTTGTATCAGGAGATCCAAAGTCTATAGTCTGCAAGTTGAAGAAATCCATCTATAGTCTTAAACAGGCTTCCTGTCAATGGTATCACAAGTTCCATCAAGTCATCACCTTATACGGTTTTAAAGCAAATGTTGTTGCCAACTGTGTATATCATAAGTTCAGTGGGAGTAAATATATGTTCTTGTTATCATACGTCAATGATATTTTGCTCGCTAGTAGCAATATAGGCTTACTGTACAAAACCAAGAAATTTTTGAGGAAGAAATTCGAGATAAAAGATCTTGGGTATACTTCTTTTGTATTAGGTATACAGATACTGAGAGATCATTCTCGAGGTATCATTGGGTTGTCACAAAAGAGCTATATCGATAAGGTTTTGAGTAGATTTGGCATGAAAGATTGTAAACCAGGAGACACACCAATTGCTAAAGGAGACAAGTTTAGTTTCAAACAATGCCCCAATAATGATCTTGAAAGAAAAGAGATGCAGAAGATTCTACATACGTCAGTAGTATGAAGTCTAATGTACACTCTTGTTTGTACTCGTCCTGACATAGCATTTATAGTTGGAGTTTGGAACATATATTTGAGTGATCCAAACATGCGGCATTGGAAGGAAGCTAAACGCGTGATGTGTTATTTGAAGAGAACAAAAGACTACATGCTCACTTATTGGAGATCAGACAGTTTAGAGGTCATAGGGTTCTCTGACTCCGATTTTGAAGGATGCTAAGATAGCAAACGCTCCACATCAGGCTACATCTTTATGTTGGTTGGAGGAGCTATCTTATGGAAATATGCTAAGCAGACTCTCATAACTTCTTCAACCAGGCTGCGTAGTTCATTGCTTGTTGTGAGGCATCCAACCATGGGATATAGCTACGGAACTTTGTTACTGGAATGCGAGTGGTAAATGGCATTAACAAGCCATTAAAGATTTACTATGACAATAATTCGGTTGTGAATTACTCCAACAATAACATGAGCTCAACGAAGTCGAAGTTCATCGACATCAAGTTTCTAGTTGTTAAAGAGAGAGTTCAGGATAAACAGATTTTCATTGTACATATAGGTACAGATTCCAAGCTAGCGGACCCATTAACCAAAGGGATTAAAGCCTAAGGTCTTGCATGAGCACACTACTCACATGGGTGTTATTTCTGAGGATGCCTTGGTCTAGTGGGAGTCAATTTTTTATGTACTATATGTCTGCTCTAGAAATTGGACTGTTTGATTTTCTGCACAATAAAATTAATGCTTTATGATTATGTTTTTGAGTTTGCTTGTGTTTTCTATGTGCAATGTTCACGTTGCATTAAGGATTTTAGAATGATCTCACTAAATAATAAAGAAGGATCAGATGGAAATAGGCATGTCTGAGATCACATTTCATGTAATTTCCATGCTACTTATCCATATTTGATCAATGTCATTAAGTGTATTAGTATGTGATCATCGTGGTTCCATTACTATATAAGATGGACTAGATTGTTTAAAGAGAAGTTTAAGGATAAATAACATACAGATAATAAAAATATAAACAAATAAATTTTTATTTTAAAATTTTCGGGGTGTTACTTTAGAAGTAATAACAATAAATACTGTTAGAAAAACCTAAATATTTAGGAGGTTAGGAAAATCAACAATTTTTCTATTTAATGGCACTCCTAAATATTTAGTAGGTTAGGAAAACCAACGATTTTTCTATTTAATGGCAACATATTTAATTCGATTCTATTAGCTATTTAATAAATATGGGCTAATTGAATAGATACCAATATTGTTATAATTAGGGAATTATGAGAACTCTAATTAAGCAATATATAAAGACATTTTTCATTATGGTCCCCAATATACCAAATTATATATAATTTCCCTTCTCCCCATCTGGAAGAGAGACGACGGTCCCATTACGGAAATAATGCGATTTGGTTGAGGAATATTACAAACCGCACCCCTTCGTTCGTGTCCATCAATACGTGATCGATTGTTGTAGTAATTCCACAACAGTAAACAATCGTTCATAATAGATCTAGGTATTTAACCCGAATCCATGAATCTTAATATTCTGGCATGATATAGATCCTAGGCTTTTGATTATTATAATTTCGGATGTTTGCATCTAAATTTGGTTTCAATTTTAGATATATAAAACTGAATATTAATTCATTTATACTTAACAAATATAATTTAATGCCAACCATGCGTGCCAAATAAGTGTACCAGATTTTTCAATTGCACCTTTGAATAAATGGAAAGAAGAAGACTAAAGGTATTATTGAAAAGTCTTAAGTACATTAGAGTTGCAATTGTCCGCAAAATGATTCTCTCTAACTGTTATTGTCATGTTTATGACCCCGACTATTCTTCATCATATTATTAGCCTCAATCTTTCATTGATTTGTATATCTCGTATTTTCTAACGACGGCTCCATCAAGAAAATTTGTTAGAGAGCACGAAAATACTTATTTGCCTTTACATTTCTAAATAAATAAAAACATAAATATAAAAAACGCGACTAAATATTTATCCTTTATTATAAAACACATTAATAAATTTTTGGCACGAAAATCATCAAAGACATTATGTGCTAAATAATAGAAAGTAGATAGTAAGAATACGATGGAAAAATTGGAGACATAAATATGAAAATAGAAAAGTGTTAGATTAATCTATAATATATTAAATATCATATCAGGTGATAATCATTTTTTAGACAATTGTAGCCCTACTATAATTCAATTATTTCAATAATACCTTATTTTTCGTTTTTTAATATGTATTTAATAATTTAGTTACAATCAACGTAAATGTACATTAAATATATTCATTTCACCTTTGTGCTTTCACTAATATATGAATTTTCTATTATTACTTCTCAATTAATTAACATTCAAATTCATTTAATTAATATTTATTTTAATTTATGCATTTCAGTGTTATTAATTCTAATTATACATTGCATTATTCATGTCCATAAATGTTAATTAACATTAAGTTTTATTTAATTGGAAATGATTTAACATTTATTGTCACGTATATATTATTTGGTATTAATTTTAAATTAATTAACATTCAGGCATATTCAAATATTACTTTTACAACACTTATAATGTATTTCATAATAACGTGTAACGCGCGTTCAACGTTGATGAATGAGATTAAAATGTTCACGTTGCATTAAGGATTTTAGAATGATCTCACTAAATAATAAAGAAGGACCAAATGGAAATAAGCATGTCTAAGATCACATTTCATGTAATTTCCATGCTACTTATACATATTTGATCAATGTCATTAAATGTATTAGTATGGTGATCATCGTGGTTTAATTACGACTATATTGTGATAAGAGTCGCAGTGGTTCCATTATTAGTCTATGTTTGGTACACATTAAATTTTTTATTTTAAATTCTTCTATTCATTTTCAACCACACATTTTTCAATAAAATAATATTTTACATCACATCAATAACTTTTCATTCTTTTTTAACCACACATTCTTCATTAATCTACTATTTCAAAATACATTCTCAACAAAAAAAAAAAATATGGGGCTCAAACAAAGTTCGAGTTTTTTGAAAATTAGTTGACATTGTTTGATCCCCATTTTTTTCAAAATACATTTTCATCTCTTCATTCCAACTATATATTCTTCAAAAAAAAAATAATATCACATGTAAATTCAAAATTTTTCCTTATTTTTTAACCACACATTCTTCATTAATCTACTATTTCAGAATACTTTCTTCCAAAATAATATGGCTCAAACACACCCTTAATATATAAGATGGACCAGATTGTTTAACGAGAAGTTTAAGGATAAATAGCATATTGGTAATAAAAATATAATATATAGAACAAATAAATTTTTATTTTAAAATCTTCGGGGTGTTACTTTAGAAGTAATAACAGTAAATAATGTTAGGAAAACCTAAATATTTAGGAGGTTCCTATTTAATGGCAACAAATAAATTTTTATTTTAAAATTTTCGAGATGTTAATTTAGAATTAATAACAGTAAATAATGTTAGGAAAACCTAAATATTTAGGAGGTTAGGAAAATCAACGATTTTTCTATTTAATGGCACTCCTAAATATTTAGTAGATTAGGAAAACCAACAATTTTTTCTATTTAATGGCAACATATTTAATTCAATTCTATTATCTATTTAATAAATATGGACTAATTGAATAGATACTAATATTGTTATAATTAGGGGATTGTGAGAACTCTAATTAAGCAATATATAAAGACATTTTTTATTATGGTCCCCAATATACCAAATTATATATAATTTCCCTTCTCCATGAGACGACGATCCCATTAAGGAAATAAGGCGATTTCGGTTGAGGAATATTACAAACCGCACCCCTTCGTTCGTGTCCATCAGTACGTGATCGATTATCGTAGTAATTCCACAACAGTAAACAATCGTTTATAATAGATTTAGGTATTTAACCCGAATCCGTAAATCCTGATATTTTGGTATGACGTAAATCCTAGGCTTTTGATTATTATAATTTAGGATGTTTGCATCAAAATTTAGCTTCGATTTTAGATATGATTTATATTTATAACAAATACATATATAAAACTGAATATTAATTCATTTATACTTAACAAATATAATTTAATGCCAAATAAGTGTACCAGATTTTTCAATTGCACCTTTAAATAAATGGAAAGAAGACTAAAGGTATTATTGAAAAGTCTAAGTACATTAGAGTTGCAATTGTCCGCAAAATGATTCTCTTAAGTGTTATTGTCATGTTTATGACCCCCACTATTCTTCATCATATCAATCTTTCATTGTCAAATTCATTTAATTAATATTTATTTTCATTTATTAATTTCAGTATTATTAATTCTAATTACACATTGCATTATTCATGTCCATAAATGCTAATTAGCATTAAGTTTTAATTAATTGAAAATGATTTAACGTTTATTGTCACGTATATATTATTTGGTATTAATTCTAAATTAATTAACATTCATACATATTCAAATATTATTTTTACAGCACTTATAAAATATTTCATAATAACGTGTAACGCACGTTCAACGTTGACGAATGAGATTAAATTTTCGTGCATTCCTACAAATCTTACCCTTTAATATGTTATGAATTATTAATTACTTAAAAAATCATTTATCTATTTATTATTTATAATTTGAAGAGTTCAATGTTCAGCCATGGATTTTTCTACGGCGAATAAAATATAGATAGATGACAAACGACTAAAAAAATAATTAAATTATGAAAATGTCAAAACAGTAATTCAACGTTAGTTTCAAATAATTAAAGTCTCTTACCTAATATGGGTTAAAGTGCATAACAGCAGTTTGGTATTGAATTAATAATTTAATTATTAATCTGAAGCCAGTTGCCACACGCACGCATTCATTATTAATCCCTCACTCCTACCGACATTCTTCTAGATTTCAACAATTAAACTAAAAATCAGCAACATAATTACGTATTTCTCCATTATTATTTCCTCCCCAATTTACTATCTTCAATAATAGAAAAAGAATAATACTACTATTCATGACAATAATATTATTTAACAGCCATTTATAGACGTGTAGACCAAGTGCATGTTTGACGCATATTAATTTATTTTATTATTTGCTATAAAATCATTTTCAATCATACATTCATATAATAAAAACTTTCGCACGTATACCAATTTTTTTTTATCACATATTTTTCTAAAAATACTATTTAAAACTCATTTTTTCCCAATTAATGAGAATCATTGTCGTCAAACCATAACTTAATTATGTTTAATTATTTAATCTGTAGCCAATTGCCACACGCACGCATTCATTATTAATCCCTCACTCCTACCGACATTCTTCTAGATTTCAACAATTAAACTAAAATTGGCAACATAATTACGTATTTCTCCATTATTATTTCCTCCCCAATTTACTATCTTCAATAATAGAAAAAGAATAATACTACTATTCATGACAATAATATTATTTAACAGCCGTTTATAGACGTGTAGACCAAGTGCATGTTTGACACATATTAATTTATTTTATTATTTGCTATAAAATCATTTTCAATCATACATTCACATAATAAAAACTTTCGCACGTACACCAATTTTTTTTATCACACATTCTTCTAAAAATACTATTTAAAACTCATTTTTCCCAATTAATGAGAATCAAACAGATTGTAAATAATTTTTTTTTTATAATTCAGTGCATTAAAATGCATGATAGCTCACCACCCCTAGATTAGCGAACATCATTATTAATGATAAATAATATTATTCAATAAAAAAGGTATGGAAAAAATTGTTAATCAACTTGAGCCCTTATTTGACAATTATTATTATTTAAAGAAAAAGAGTTTTGAATAGTAATTTTTATGAGAATGTGTTGTTAAAAAATAGAGGAAAAATTTAGATTTACGTGTAAAATATTTTATTGTGTGAATGTATGATTGAAAATGAATATATATTAAAAAAGTTTGAAAATAATGATTGTGAAATAGGGAATAAATATACCCAAACATCCTTACATCTTGTTTAGTAAGATAATATGCCAATATGCATATTTTGGAAATGGGCAATAATAATATTAGTCAACGATTGCAAGTAATTATTGTATGTGATTGTTATTTGATGCATTAATTTTTTATAATTACATTGTCTCAAATAATAAGTTACCACATATGATGACTATACAGTCGTTGATTATAAATAACATTACACGAAAATATTTATAAAAAATTTAATTATAAATAAATAAAATAAGTGATTTATTATAACCTTCCCAAATGTGTAAAAAATAATCATTTTTGTATAATGTATAATTTCCTCATTTACTTGTCAATAAATTTATCAGTTCCTCTTACAAAATACAAAAATTCATCAAACCTAAAAATCTATTCAGACCTCCAACGAACCAACCGAGACTGAAAGCAAAGAGAAAGATCAACAAAGCTTCCAAAATCAAAATCTTTGAAAAGTCCGTAGTCTCTCTCTCTCTCTATTTATTTTGTATGTATATCTGTTATACTCTCCCTCTCTCTCAAATCAATCATTACTGCTGTGTGCGCTTAATGGGAAGAAGAACGAGAGGTACAAAATTCAAGAGATTATTGGATTTTTTTCAAGCATGATGAATTTCATAAAAAACCCAAAAGAAATTCTGTTGCAATTCTCCAGATGGATCTCGGATCTTGACAGGAGGCTCCTGCTTTTAATCCTTTTACCCATTTCACTTTTTATCTACGTTTCTCTCTCGTCAATCAACGCCAACACCACCAACGTAATGGTCTCGTTTTCCAATTTTGGCCCTTTCAAATCCATATTCAAGAACTACTCCCCCATCAGCCATGCCGATGATGTACAGAACGAGACACAGCCCGAGCCTAAGGAAGGGCCGAGGATTGCGGTTTGTTTAGTTGGCGGGGCTAGGCGATTCGAACTCACCGGACCGTCCATAGTGAAGAGGATTCTCAAAGTGTATAATAATTCCGATCTCTTTCTTCACAGCCCGTTGGATTCGAGTACTTACAAGTTTACGCTTCTGAAGAAGGCGCCCAGAATCGCCGCCGTAAAAATCTTTCAGCCACAACTGATTCCGGAGACCGAGTCACAGCTCCGAGTCCTCACTTCTCAGAACTCGCCAAACGGCATACAGGTACACTTACTAGATCCACTTTTTTTTGTTCCCTTGTGTTTATTATTGCAAAACAAGCAAATTAAAAGTTAATTAATATTAACCCTTTCATTAATTACGTAATTGAGCCATAAATTAATGCAATTTGAAAAAAAGTTCAATTAAAGACAGCCCATAATGTATAATTCATTGTTTAGTTTTCAAATATTTATGAAAGTAGTTATTGTTGGTTGTGAGAATAGAAAAGTGTTGGTTATTTTTGGCAAATGGCAAAATCCAATTAGATGGGATTGTGTAGTTTTGGCTACTAGTCTGAAACATCAATCTTGCAAGTGTTCTTTTTCTAGCCGGCCGCACTGCAAAATTTTGTTTATCCCTGCATTTTGAATTTATATAAAATTTACCAAACTTGTGATGATTTTACCAGCTCCAAGGCTAAGATGCGGTTGCCTAAACTTTGTTGTCTGTATTTGACGTTTTTTTGAGTATTCTGGATCCGCCATTGGTGTCCTGTTGTGGTTAAATTTCTATTTGTTGTTTCTTGATTGTTACTGATAGATGGGATTTTGGTAAGAGTGGGAATTCATTTTTTGTTTGGTTTTCTGATCCGAGGTTATATCTGGTTGGGAAGGTAATGTGTTCTTAATGAGTTGAATTTATGTGTATGCTAATAGAAAATTCAAGTTTCATCGGACCAGACCTAAGGTTGTATTCTGTATAGCTCAAAATTCAATTAAAATTGAAAATATAGTCGTTATTGGTCCCACTCGTCTAATAAAAGTCAACAATAACAGTTAGTTTTTCAATTTTTATCCGATTTTAATCTCTACCAAACACCCTATAAATTTCTACGGTGGAGTCTAGGACTATGTTAAACTTGTGTAGGAGGATTGAAAAACCGTTCATTTGGTACTCAACATTAATTTGAGATTGGACAACAGCATTACATAGACGATATTATGTGCATCTGCGTAGTCATCAAATTTCGTGGATCATGCCCTTCAATTGCTACGGTGCCATTTCATCTAATCAATCTTCTCTCTCCTTGTAGGGCCTGTTGCAATATTTCAATCTGGTAGAAGGATGCCTAACAATGATCCAATCATACCAAGAAAAGAACAACTTTACGTATGAATGGATTATCCGAACCCGAGTTGATGGGTACTGGTCCAAACCGTTGGCTCCCGATAACTTCATCCCGGGTCAGTACTTAGTTCCACCAGGTTCCTCTTACGGTGGCCTAAATGATCGTTTTGGCGTCGGCGATGTTAACAGCTCGATTGTTGCACTTTCAAGACTTTCAATGGTTCCCGAACTCGACTCTGCCGGGTTCACACAGCTTAACTCGGAAACCGCATTCAAGGCCCAACTCACGACTCGAAAGGTCCCTTATGTTACCAAACCCCTTCCGTTTTGTATAGTAACAGATCGTCAATATGACTTCCCCCCGGCCCGTTTTGGGGTCCCGGTGGCAGCGTTGTCTAGCCCAGGCGCATTAAGTGGAGCTAAATGCAGGCCTTGTACGCCGGTGTGTACTGGGTCGTGCGTTGGGCCTATAATGAGTAGGCTTGACAAAGGATGGAGCTGGACTGAATGGACCAACAACACCGTACAGCTTTGTGATGCTCATGATAAATGGGAAAATGGGTGGGAGAANCCGGCCCGTTTTGGGGTCCCGGTGGCAGCGTTGTCTAGCCCAGGCGCATTAAGTGGAGCTAAATGCAGGCCTTGTACGCCGGTGTGTACTGGGTCGTGCGTTGGGCCTATAATGAGTAGGCTTGACAAAGGATGGAGCTGGACTGAATGGACCAACAACACCGTACAGCTTTGTGATGCTCATGATAAATGGGAAAATGGGTGGGAGAATATATTTGATAGGGTGGCTGGGAAAAAGCTAGCTGCGGCGAGGAAGGAAGTTTGGTCCCTGAAAATCGAGCAGTGTATCGATGATTTTGAGAAGTTGAGAAATCGGACGGCCAGTTGGGAGACTCCGCCAGTGGCTGAGATTTGTGGGCTTGGTTTGAAATCTAGATGAGAGCAAAAATGAAGAATGTGGGGATGGGTTTTAACTCCAAAGTGCATATTTTTTTTGCCCTTTAGGCTCGTTAGCTTAGAATTTATATTTTACATATAATTAAAGTATAGTATAATATAATATTCCTCAATGACATTATTCTTTACGACGGAAATGGCAGAATTTTCAAGTTATTATGAATAACATATGTACATTATAAATTGTTTGAAAATAGTATTTCTTTAAAAAATGATCTGTATTTAAAAAAAAAATAATAATATTCGTGTTGTGCTTATAAGTTGAAATGGGCTTCTCGTTCTTAGTGGTGGCAATCGGCTCGTGGGCAGCTCAGGCTCTTCAAATGACGAGCTCGAGCGCGAGCAAGCCGCCCACTTGGGTCGCCCACGTGCGAGCGACTCTTGGGCTTGTCCAGGCAAGCCTGAGCCATGAGCCTGTCTAGAAAAGTGATTGAAACAGTCACTGAAAAAAAGGGGAAAAACAGGTAAAATGTTGTGATCATCATAAATTGATTCAAACAGGTCGTGTGGTCGATGGAGTTGCAGAATTTAAAGTAGTATGTAAATACTGTCAATAACAATTGACATGACAAAAAGGTATTGGAACCATCCACCTCAACCGTCACTACAAAGCATGTGCGACCAAACATGGGCTTTTTCCTGCTGCTCAAACACAACTGCAATTTGGTAGTTGAGGCACCGGTTCTACTATTACGTGGATATATTCGGAGGAGAAAGCTCAAACGAGAATGATGAAGTTCATTGCCACTGGTGAGTTGCCTCTAGTAATAGCGGACAACTAATATTTTGTCTCGTACGTGAAAGAATATCTTCAATCGAGGTACGTTGGAGTAAGTTGAAACACTCTTCGTTCAGATACAATAGAATATTTCCTTCATACAAAAAAACTATTGATTGCCGATTTAGAAAAATATGGGGGTGTTATATCTTTAATTTCGGATATATGGAAAGAGATTAATAAAAGATGTTATATACCTGCAACTGCATACTAAATAGACCAACTTTAGTGTATACATAAAAAAGTATTACTTTTAAAATTATTGAGTTCCTTTACAACGCTAACATATATAACGCTGTTATGAACATTATTAGAGAATGTCGTTGCGAGAGTAAAATTCGTTCATTTACATTTGACAACGTTAGTGTTAATAAGGTAGTTATCGATCAATTGTGCAAATTATTGCAACCTGATTTCGATGGTTATTTGTTTCATATTCGATGTGTGTGCCATATTTTTAATTTAATAGTGTAGAACGGTTTGAAACATATTAAGAATAAAACTCAAAGAATTAAGGATGCACTAGTGTATATCACGATTTCATTTAGTGAAAAACAAGCATTTGAGGAATTTTGTGCCGAATCTGGGGTGACGAATACGAAAATATTTATTAATGACGTAAGGCACATATGGAACTCCACTTACTTATTATTAAAATCATGCAAATGCTTTGAACATTTAATAACTAAATTTTATAACATTAGACATATTAGAAACGATGATGATACTATTTTGAATAAATCCGATTGGATTTTACTTATTTGACGACATGCAGTTTCGGCATATTTATCTTGCATTCGAAAATAACCGTCTTATGAGTCATTCATGCACATTAATGCTTCTAAAATATCAGTCAGCTCATGATCTCGGACAGAACTTACTTAACTGCAATAAAAGCAAACTCTGAAGCTACAGTGCTAACCAGAGATGTAAGTAGGTCTTTTGTCATCGCAAAAATCACTGATCATCGTCGTTCGTACTTTCACTAAAATTCAATTACTTCATCTGAATTTTTCTTAATTGTTTTGTTATTAGGCAATTATGATTAAATTAATCAATTAATTCATCAGGTAATGCATTTGGACTTACATCCGATGTTTGATTACATGCGGTTGATAAACTACTACTAAAGGAACCATCTGCATTTGCATCATATCTATATGAGTTAATGCCTTCGAACAAAGTTAATACTTCAGTTTCATCTTCTGGTATATCAATGGGAGGAGTAGATGCAGAGGGTACCCGATTAATATTCGTACTTATTCATTCTGCATATGATTCATACATTTCACAATAAGTTTGTTCTAAATTTCTATAAGTGATAGGTGTATTACAGGTTAAAAGCTCTTGAAATCTGATCAATTACAAATTTAGGTCTGTGATGCATGCTAACGAAAATAACATAGGCAACTCTTCTCAATATTTTTTAAAATTAATTTCATGAAATATGTAATTGCACTAAAATCAAGGTTATGAAAAGCCCTAACAATTATATAAAAACGTTCAAGTACCATTCAACTAGTGGGTTAGTAAACTCTAGACAATATTTGTAAAATCATAAAAACTTATCAATTTTTTTTTTAATTTCAAAAGCTTATTTAATTTAACCATATTAATCAAAATTTGTTGTTTTATAATACTTTTTAAATTTTTCTCAAAAATTGTATATGTAACGAATTGTTCGTGTACAATTTTTAACTCTACCTACTCAAAACTGAAGTAATCGGTCTCAAATCCGGATAAAGGAGGAGAGTTTATCTTTTTTTTAAAAAAGGTTTATCTTTAAAGAAAAAATTGGAAAATTAACGAGTTCGCAAGTCGAAGCTTGGCTCGGCCCACAAGTAATGAGCCGAGCTCGTACACTGCTCGACCCATTGTCACCTCTACTCGTTCTGTATGGAGTGACAACACGATGGTACCTGTAATTTGCAACATAAATAAACCAAATATCTTGGTTTTTGGGAGCTTAGG
Organism: Fraxinus sp. D2006-0159; assembly: GCA_903798375.1. Lineage (NCBI taxonomy): Eukaryota > Viridiplantae > Streptophyta > Magnoliopsida > Lamiales > Oleaceae > Fraxinus > Fraxinus sp. D2006-0159. Next base: position 1,716 of record CAIGRQ010172605.1, on the reverse strand, counting down.
CTTCCATCATTATGGAGATAAAAGTTTGAAAATTCTACGTGTTTTTATCAAGGATAATTATGCTTGCTCAAGTATCATTTTCAAGTACCAGTGATTGATCTACAAAAGTCAGTGTAACCTGTACTAAAACATAATTTTTCTTCTTTTTGAAAATTTTAAGTTGTTGGTTTTGTACGTGGGGGTAGTTTTATCTATGTACAAGGGAATATTAGTTTTTTTTTTTTTTTGTCAATAAGTTGTATTTGTTGATAAGATGGTTTTGAAAATATCATTGTGCTGGAAAGATGGCCCTCGTTGACTTGAAAGGTAACATATATTGCACGGTTGCATTCATTATCTTTGGGGGGTACTTTTAAAATTGACTCGGTCAAATTCCCTAATTTTTACTTTGAATTTTTAATAATTGCATAGGTTTAATAGCACAAAATGTCCCTACGTTTGGCATATAGTGTGCTAAGCGTCCCTACATTTCAATTTTTTGTATTTTCACCCCTAATTCAACGTTTCATTGCGAAAAACGTCATTTCACCTATTTTAACGTAAAATGACCAATATACCCTCCTATATAAACAAATAAATAAATAAATAAATAAAGAATGAATTGCAATCTTACTCCTAACTTTTTAAACAAAATGCAAACGAGTCTTTAATTTGACCGAAATTTTAAAAATAATTATGATCAAGGCTTTCAAATTTAATAAATTATAGAACAGACCCCCTTTTTAAAAATTGCAAACGTAACCCTAACTTTCATAATTGTAGGCGGGGACCTGCAATTTCACAAATTACAAGAGAGGCCCCCGCCTCCACCCTTTCTCTACTGTAGTAGAAACCCTAGAAACTCTAGCGTCGGGCGACAAGAACAACGGTGGTGCAACAGCGGCGCACCACCGGGTATTGCAGCAGCGCACGAGGCTGTTGCAATAACCAGCGCTGTTGTGATTTCTAGTAGCGGTGCTCGCCCCTGCAATTCACAGCAATGGCGTTGCAATATGTAGCTCGTCGTCACTATTGCAACACATAGCAGCGACGGTCGTTGTTGCTTCTAAGTGTGGCAAAGCAGCACGATCTTGCCGCTATGGCCCGGTGGTGTCTCTGCCGGATCCGGTGGTGTCTTTTTGTCGCCAATGTTTTTAGATGCAAAATTTTGACCAAAAAATTATTTTCTTTTCTAAATGAAAATAAGTATTTTGGACTATTTGCATTATTTAAAAAGTTTAGGAATAAAATTGCAATTTATTCTTTATTTTTCTTTTCTTTTTTGTTTTGTTTATATAGGAGGATATATTTGTCATTTTACGTTAAAATAGGTGAAAATGACTTTTTCGCAATGAAATGTTGAATTAGGGGTGAAAATACAAAAAATTGAAACGTAGGGATGTTTAGCACACTACATGTCAAACATAGAGACGTTTTGTGCTATTAAACTTAACTGCATATTTCCACATTGACTTTTTGAATTGTAAAAGACAAAGATGCTCTTAAGTAAACAATACAATTACAAAAAACTCACTTTTATCTAAAAGACAATACTTCCCTTTTAACACTTCCCACTTAAAAATTTTAAATTAGCTAACTTTTCTTATCTTTTTATTCCAACACAGATAAAAACTCTCTCATTTTTCGTCTGTTTCTACCTCAAAATCTCAAAAATTGATCAAACGATGAACAAGATTTTTTTACGTCATCATTTCGAATCAGTAAGTATATTTATGT
>CAIGRQ010172585.1:0-12651 GCA_903798375.1 Fraxinus sp. D2006-0159 | reverse complement strand
ATTGTTCATTCAGTTGCTGAGCTTACTCCAGAGGTACCACCAATTGTTCATTCACTTGTTGAGCTTGCTCCAGAGGCTCCTATTGAGACCAGTTCTCCATCTGCAGGAATACATGTAGATGATATTCATTCACCACAGGGGTTGGGTACCACGATCAGTAAAAGGACACTATCTCAGGCCAAGTAGATGTTGATTGATCATTTCAGGAAGACGATGACCTAAAGGTCAAATTTACCATGAGATGTACCATTGAGGACTTGGTACTTGACCTCTTTGGTGATCGACCATCTATGAGTCTACACATACACCTTCACCTAGTTCTTTGCCTACACATGATAAAGTGAAAGGCATGTAGACAGAGAGACATGGATGGCATAGGCTTAGGAAGTCTCGTTTAGAACACAGAGGATGATGTACCTTCAGTTAGTGTGACTAGCACCATATTATAAGATGCTCCACCTTTCCACCCGACTTTTAGTGCACGATTGCTTGATGAGCCTTTCTCACCTAGAGGGGTTCTTTCTCCAAGGAGTGAGCCCGACTACGCCGATTACTACGACCAAGACATATTCGCGACTAGACGCATGTCTAGGTCTATGTCCATACACCCGAGGATGTATCCTCGCGAATGCCCCTAAGGATTTTCATTTACTTATTATATTTACCACTTTCATTTACTTATTATATTTACCGCTTTCATTTGCATTCGCTTATTACATTTGTCGTACTTTTTATTTGTTGGAGGTTAGGTTTATTCCCCCTCCTTTATTTGTATTCTTGCCTTTTGCCTTTTCATGATATGGAAAAAAAAAAAAAAAAATCACAAAACTTAATTTCTTGTGATGACAAACCAATAATATAGGAGTTGATTATTTTATGTGTTTTAGGAATTACTTTTTGTAGAGTGCTTTACAAAAATTCTCTTCTTGATTCCATCATCAAACACTTTGGTCTTCTTCGGTGTTATTCGAGAACTCATCCAAATTATTCTACCCACATGTGGGAAAGCGTGGCACATGTCACTATAATGTGCCCATTACACATGGTTGCTTGATTGCAATTAAATTTAGTTACTTCATTTGTAGTCCATGATAAATTATAACTTAACTAATCAAGCCCAATCAAATTAAGTTCCAATAAATTAACCTTGACTCATCAACTCTTGATCGGTCAAGATAATTTAAACATCATTATATTCTACGTACTAAAAGAAAAAAAATTGATATATATATATATATCCCCAAACTCTATTTTCTATCTTCAAAATTCCTTGTGATCAGACAAGTATATTAATTCGATAATCAATGTCGAACTACTAAGCTCAAATTAACTGTACACTGAAAAATACTTTGAGTTTATGATCAAACCAATTAAATAGGTGACATATTTCATATTGCGAATATATATATTTTTATTATTTCACTTTAATTTCCAAAACGGAGATATCGTCTCATAATTTAATCTCATCCATTGATACTTCAAAGAACTTGAAGTTAGTAGTCCACAATTAAGGTATCACATATGACAATCAATTGAAAAATAAACTCAAGTGGTCAATATTACAAATTAATTTTCACTTGGTCCAATAATACAATCAAAAGAGTATTCTCATTCTTTTTACGAAAGTCAATGATAAATTTTAATAAAATTAAGGCGGTCTTATTAAAATTAAGTGTTTACCAATCAAGAATTATTAGATTGAATTATAAATCGAATCTCTGTGTGAATTATAATTTAAACGCTCGATTTATAGTATCCAAACGATCTACGAACAAATGCAAAAGCTGATATCAATACAAATAATTTATCAAAAAATAAACAGTAATTTATATCAAAATCTACAAATAAATTTACTTGACGGGCAAACGTTATCCAACAATTTTAGTATGACACAGACATCAGTATAAGATATTAGAAAACTAGCAATATTTACACCAAATTACTATTTATAAGATATTAGAACAATAGTATTCATATAATAATACTATTTATAATTTTAAATCCCGAGTTTACTGCCTACTATTTGCTCTCTTTTAACTTTTTGAATGCTGATTCAAGAATCTTATAGAGAGAGAGAACCGAAATTGGATTTTGGTATAGCATATATTGGTACATTTTATGCAATAGAATAGCTGTTTATTTTTTATATATTTGACAAATTAAAAGAAATACAGGATCCGTATCTATTTCTTTTCATTTATAATTAAATTTCAATAAATAATGTAGACATATTCTTGATTTGCATGTAATAATGTGTCCATAGACCTCAAAGAAACAAAAAAAAAACATTCTCCGCATATTAGCACTATGGTGCCAACAAAATTTACACTATTTCTGCCAAAAAATTTCCTAATTTTCTCCTAACTAGCATATGAATATGATATTTGTTATTAAAAAATTGATGAGCAAAGTATGTTAAAAGTAAAAGACAAAAGACCATATAAGGGAAGAAAAACCTATACTTTGTTGATGACTCCAAAAGATGAAAACCCTGAAGCCTCACCAAGATTACTATTTCCAAGGTTGGCTTTAGTTTTGTATTCTCCATATGTTGTCCAACTTCTGCTAGAACTGTGTCCCTTTATAAGTTTTGTTTTCACATGTTCTGGTAATCTCAATGTAAACTTATCTTCTTCTTCTTCCTTTGTTTTAACTATTGAATGGCCTGTTGAATGAGATCTCGAAAACTTGTCTACCTCATTCAATGGTGGTGGATCGACTTGTCCATGAGCACCAGTAGAATCCAACGTTTGGTCGCCTTTGTCTTCCTCAATTGTGATGTGAAAACTACCATCTACTTGTTCATTTTCGTGTACAATGTCATTAATGGAGTTACTGTAGACGGACAATGGAGACTTTATCGGAGATTGCGTGGGGGAGTCGAGGTTTCTCCGGCAAACAGGACATGTTTTATGAGATTCAAACCAAAGGTCAATACATTCCTGATGAAATACATGGCTACAGAATATAACAAGGCGAAGGACATCATTATCTGAAAACTCATCCAAGCAAACAGCACATTCTAGTCCATATTTTTCCTTGCGACAATCTTTGACAGTTGAATAAGTGAAGCTTGGAAAAGATTGTATAATCAACTTGTCTAGGCCACGAGCTTCATTAGAGGCCGGACCTTCCACTGGAGTTCCGTTGGGACTATGCCGCAGATGCCATGTATATATTAAATTTTGCAAGAAACACCTACAGAAATACAAGGAGAAAAAAGCAACAAAGAAAAATACTAGGAGGATAAGTGTGAGGGTGACTGTAATCGGTGGTGCTATATATTCTGTAGGTGACGGCGAAGCTGGTTTGACTGAGCCTGTCGCCATTAATGCCTTAATCGTTGGAGCAGTATATTCTGGAGGTGTCGGCGAAGCTGGTTTGACTGAGCCTCTAGCCATGAATGCCTTAAACAAAGAGGCTACGCAATTCCTTGTATGGGTGGAGATCAAATTACCCGGAATTGGCCAGTTTTGATTATTCTGAAGATGTGAAAATGCAGAAGAAAGTAAAGGAAAAACATTATTTTTCCTTTGTTGGTAAGAGAGTAAAATTAGAATCAGAAAATGACGGAGAAGCATGCACAAAATATGGCGTCTTAATAATGATGTATTGAGGTCAAATTGGTTTCTCTCTTTGTTTTTTTAATGGTCAGAATCCAAGTCATTGAGAGACTCCTTGAGAAAGGGGTGGCCACAAATCTTAATATAGTTATATTTCAAATATTCTGAAATCTATTCTCTTTCAAATAAGGGACATCAACAAATTTATGGTTTAAGTGAAAATGAAACTGGCAACACTCTTAGCACACATTTAATACACCGTATTTGATTAGGAATAGAATTAAGAGGGATAGTATTAAAGAGGATGGATAATGGGGATCATATGAAGGTGGATTAGATGTATTGTTCTAATACGGTGGTTTAATATGACACCATATGAGAAGACCATGTAAGTAATGAAATATTACTTAATGACTTTTTTTACTTATAAATGATTTTTCATATATAAAGTGAGATTTTTAGTTATAAAGTGAATATATGTCTGAAAGAAGAGGCCAATTTAAGAAAATAAAATATGACGCTACATGATCCACTTAGCTACATCATTTTCCTTGTCCAGCATTGGTTTGTTTGTTTTCATTTGTCATGGTCTTACAAAATAAAAAGAAATAAATCATTGATAATATGTAACAATTTATATTTAAGCTCAAACACATCACAATTTATAGGGCAATATGAATATGAACGCACCTTATCAAAGTGATTTTACAGTGGAATGTCTCTCTTGATAAATAATACAAACAAGTTAAATACTAAGAGAGGCTAACATTTCAATGAATAGTAATAAATGATAACTTAAGTGTTAGATAAAAAGTTTTGTTGAATAAGATAATCAAAATTTAGATTCAGTCAAGCAAAGTGTTTCAATGAGAAGATGAAAAAGAAATAAATGCAATGTAGGTTTAAAAAAAATATTCCCAAAATTTATCTCTTTTAATGAATAATTGTAATAAATTAAGTACTAAGAGAGAAATGAGAGATTTTGATGAATATGATGATTTTACAAGTTTGCTTCACCCAATCAAACTTTTCAATATGAAGTAGAAAGCTTATACAATGTAAATACAAATATCTTTTTCAAAAATATATATCTCTTTTAAAATTGATATAAATAAGTTAAGCATAAAGAGAAATAAAAAACTTTGATGAGAAATGATTCAAAAAGTTTGATTCAACAATTTATGAAGAAATAAATGAAATGAATGTAAAAATATAAGTTCAAAAAAGATATTTTACAAATATATTTCACAAGGAAGCTATCTTAGTTGTTTATAAATGCATAGTGAATTGGTAAACGTCCAAAGTTTATGTCCAATCGGATGACCCTACCGGACATCCGTCACTAAACCGAACAACTAAATTAGCCGTCATGCGTCAAAATCAGAATGATTAAAAAAATGATTGTTGGCGAACCGAACGTCCGCCTAGTCAACAGGACGTTCGGTTGCCTTTGACTTTGACTTTCAAATTTAGACTTTTGAAGGAGTAAGTAACATTGAAAAAAAGTTGAAAATCTTTGAAAAATATTTTTTTATGTAAGTGTTTTTTTAAAATAATGTTCGTGCATAAAGCGATTTTGAGCTTTTATCATTTATTACTAAAGGTCAAAGTATTAGTACCTTTATATTTNTTTTATGTAAGTGTTTTTTTAAAATAATGTTCGTGCATAAAGCGATTTTGAGCTTTTATCATTTATTACTAAAGGTCAAAGTATTAGTACCTTTATATTTGAACTAAGAAGTCTAGTTTTTTTATCTTGTTTCGAAGTTTGCCTCTTAGAGTTCTCGTCTTGATCTTTCTTTGATGACGTCTCTTATGCTCTTGATCTTGTTTTCCCTGACGTTTGTCTTTTAAACTCTCGTCTCGAATGGTTTAACTTGAATGCTTAACTTTCACTTTGATCTTCATTTTGAGTCCGATTTATATGTTGATTTAGACAATGCTTGATTGATTTTAATATTGAACTATCATCATTCAAAATCGATTGTTAGAAACAATATTAATCTTATGTGTTATGATCAAAATATTAAGAATGAAATCAATCATATATCAACAACTTTCAACAGGGCTGTTAATGATATAATTGCATCAATATTATGAGTACCCGTTGTGTTCTACTAAACTGATTTTCTGCTATTATTTTATACACTCATATAAATTGTCTATGGGCATGTTCATCATTGATCATCCAGCTGAAGCGTCGACCATGTTATGATATTCAATAGGCATTCTAAATAGAAGATGTAGACCTAGGCATGTTTAGGAATGTCTAGATTGAAACACTTTTTGAAGTAGTTCTTGAATCTTTCTCGTGCTTTTAGATAGCTTTTGAGATATTTCTGCTTCAAAGTGTGTATCTTATATCTGATCTATGAACTCAAGACGATGGAAAGAATTTCGAGGTAAATTTATATATCATATCATTCGAAGACACGTGCTCCCAGGAGATAGTGAGCACAATCATTCTCTTGTGCTATCCTTTAAAGTTTGAGGGAATAGACACGTTCGAAAAGCGTCTGCTGACATTCCTTGGTGACTGATTACCCCGCAAAGTTTAAAGGAGGTCTATATATGTTCATGCTGATTTTTAGTTGGCTTTTCGAAGCACTTGATATCTTGACGATTTTGAAACAAGTTCATAACATCTGGTCTAAGGTGGAAGTTGACCTATCCAAAAGAAAGATACATAATGGAAGGTTGCATAGGAGAAGGTACGGGATTCACATAATCCCTAACTAATATTTGGCCATCGTTGGCAATTGCCCTCGACTGAACTGGTTAAGGAATGGTATCAAATTTTGGACCTGATTCTGATTTTGAATTTGATTTTCTACCATTCCTCTTACTTCTCTATGTTCACTCCTTCACTATCTAAAGTTTCTTTTGATCTCATAATCTATCGAAATAAGCTCAATTTTCATTGGAATCTTGCATAAAGTGTTATTGCCTGAAACAAAAACAAAGGAATTAGTTCTTGATAAAACAAATAAAAACTTCAAACCCGCTATAAACTAATAAACTCAAATTTTACTCTTTATTCCACAGAAACTGCACCAAAAACTTTATTTGACAAATTTCACAAGTGTACGAGATCGTTACAAGCAAGGAAAATTACATCATCGATCCCTAGTCTTTGAGCTTTTCGAAGACTTTACCCTAACCTTCAATTTATACCAGCGAAGGTCCCAAATCTTTGAGAAATTAACAACTGAGGTCAAAATAGATGTTAACCATCCATTTGACCATTAGTTGACCCGAGAAGTTGATTTTGACCAAATTTAAAAATGACAAAATTGGTGAAGTTGCTATTTATCCACTAAAATAATTAAAACGAAATGAAAATAAAGGAAAATAAAAATATTCATCATCTCCCTTTCCCATCCCATCCCACCCCACATCACTACAAAAACTAGAAAATCAGCGGCCCAAGGTCCAGCAACACGTCGTCCCACCGTTCATGGCCACCACAAATATCAATAAGCGCTCATCTCCTTCTCAGTTTCCTCCACCTCCAACCCCACCTTTGCTACCAAGGGCCCACAGCGACCATCACCAGAAGTAGCAAAGCCATAAGTTTTTGAGTAATTTTTTCTTTTTTGGGTGTTTTGAAGGGGAACTTAGAATGGGCATTGATGCAACAAAACAATTACATTGAAGTATATGATGCTTATAGGAGTGCCTTTTTTATTGCAAAAGACACTAACAAAATGTGCAATTTGGGCATTTGTTTGATGAAAATGAAATGGGAGGAAAACAAATGATATTTTTTGCTGAGCTAGTAAATAAAATACGAAAGTTGGCATCCTCAATGGAGAAAAAAAAAAAAAAAGATAAGTGGATTTGCTTCCCGGCATGAGGATTTTGAGAGTGCAATTTGATAATTTTTCATTATGTTCGAGGTTTTCGTTTCGAAATTGGGTGATATTATTTGTGTTTTTGTTTGAAATTTGTGGTAGCAGTGACGGTGATTTTTGATAGTCGTGATGGCCTTGGGCAGTGTGGTGACTTGTTGGTGGATAGCGATGGTCGGCCATGGCTGAAAATTAGTGTTGTTGGTTTAGGGTGAGAGAAGATGAAGATGGGTGGGGATGGGGTATGTTTTTTAAAAAATTTCAATATTTGAAAATATTTAAAGTTGTCATTTTACCTTTTCAATTTAGTCAAATTTGGTCAAAGTTTACTTTTTTGGTCAACTAACAATTAAATGGATGGTTCTCCATTTAGATCCCCAACTACTAATTTCTCAAAGGTTTGAAACCTCCTTCTGCAGAAACTGAAGGCCAAGTTCAAAGATTAAAGATCGTTGTTGCAATTTTTCCTTACAAGTAATAAATGTAATGAGTAAAGTATCGTGCCTTAAGGATTAATTCTAATTTAAGTGTATTAATTTTCTATCAGATTCAAATTATGTAGCACACAAGAGATTATTGTAATTATTCTAAGTTATTCTAAGAATTATGTGAAAAGCGTTTGTTTGCATAAAATTATGGAATGGTTTTATTGGGTTTCGAATCTATCTATTGTTATCTATTTTCAGTTTTCAATTATATAGTTTAGTTTCATTCATGTATTATTGAAAATTGACAATCCTATTGTACTAACTTTTTTCCAAGATAAGTTAATTTTGTTCTAAACTCAATCTGATCATATTCCTAATCCAAATTCGTATGAAGGAAACGCATTCAAACGCACAATTATCAAAGAGATTGCACACGCCATACATGCTATTCTTAATATATATTGTCTGTGGGTTAATCATGGAGTGTTCTACTTATTGTGAGCATCCCAACACTACAACAAGAAACTAATTATTTAAGTGGTGCGCAACCATTTAAATAATACAACAAGCATGCATAATTAATCAAGAAAAAGAAGATTACTAAACCGCTCATCTTTAAATTAAAAATAAATAAACAAATAATTTATTTTCATCCAATACGAATTAGGATCTAGCCTAACATAATTATATATGAATTATACAATAATAATGAAAAGACATCACCCGAATTGTAAAACAATATACGAATCTTGATGGAGAATAAATATCTTGATCTTGATCTTGATCTTGAATCTTCAAATTCTTGTATAGATTATCTTGAATTTTTTGTCAGCTTTGGTCTTCTCTCATAAAATATTATAATTTTGTCCCATCTTCTTAACGAATTTTTTAATATAGATGTCAATTAAGAAGCTAGACATAGATCTTTTCAATTGGTGCCCATGTTTTGTATATGTAGACATCAAAAGTTAGGTTAAAATTGCGTCCCATTTGAGTTTCAAAAGAGTTTGTATCACAAAATGAAAGTTTCTTTCGCATATGGCCGGAAGGTGTTGTGCATGAATGGTATAAACCATTGCGATGGTAACAATATGTACCATGCGCTTACATGGTTATATCTCTGAGCAGCTATCAGTATTTTTGTCATATCTCGCTCTTTCAATATCCAATTGAAGTGATTCAAAATGATTTAGAAATTTAACTAAAATGGATATAATTACTATAGAAATATTCATTTTCTAATTCGAATGTTTGCTATACAAAAAATGGGGTTCAATTTACGGCTAAGAATTCGAAGCATAACTTATGCGACTGAAAATCTATTTGTAAAAATATTCTGATTTGTCTTTCAATGCTTCACACATTTTACTTCTAATTGCATTCAATTGATTCCATGTGATCTTCCACTATCATTTTATGCTTCGAATCAACTAATGGATATTTGCAATTAGGTCCCTCAACTTAGGATTGTTTTCTATTTTCATCTGTTTTTGTTCATTTTTTCAGTTTAGCTTCCAAACATTGATTTTCGACTAATAAATAATAAACACACAATATTAGGCCATATGTAAGGAAAAGAATTCCTAAATGTCCATATTTAAATGCCTAGATAAGGGTATAAGATACGCTTATCATTTGTGATAGGATCGAATGATGTTTCGTTCTGTTAGAGATAGCTGTTCCAAGATTTCTGTTCCACCAGATCCAGAAGAATCGGCAAGCTGATCCACTTTTGTTATCTAGTTTAAATTTCTGTTTAGATTCTTAGCTAGACTTTTGATATTCAAATACCATGTATACATCTATATATATCAATACACATGAGAGATCTGGTATCAAGAAAACAAGACTCCCTTTCTTATTCTGACTTGGTATCAGAGCCATTTATTGCTCATGCAAAATCGGTCCATATGGCCTCATCTAATTCCACTTCTGCTTCATCCTTTGTTATTCCAAATATTACCTCACTAGTTTCTGTCAAACTCAATGGAACAAATTACTTGAATTGGATCACTCAATTCACTCATGTTCTTAGAAGCCATGGCTTACAAGACATTGTTGATGGGTCTGAGGTATGCCCTATTCAATATTTTGTTGATTCCACTAGGAAATCTACTTCTGATCTAAATATAGAATATCTGGCTTGGCAGAAGAAAGATCAATTTATTTTGGCATGGTTAAACGCCACTCTCAGTGAGAAAATCCTGTCCACAGTTTATGGACTTACAACCTCTAAGATGGTTTAGACCACTTTAGCCACCAGATTTGCTCCTCAATCTCGATCTGGCATTTCTCACCTCAAAAGACAACTCCAAACTTTGCAGTAGGGCACTAAATCCTATTCTGACTATTTACTTCTGGCCAAGAGCTAGTCTGACCAGCTTACAGCAGCAGGTAAACCTATTGATGAGGAAGATTTAATTTCCTATGTTATTGGTGGTCTCAACTCTACTTATAATCCCTTTATCACCTCACTTCATTTTGCATCCAGAGACAAATCCATCTCTTTCGATGATTTCTAAACTGAAGTACTCAACTTTGAACAACTGCTTGACTTGCAGACCAAAACACTTCCCAGTGATGGCACTCAATTTGCCTTCTTTATAAACAAACCAAAGGTTCCATATGGCAAAAACTAAAATTTTTCAACCAGCAAGCCAAGCCTTCCTCATATTCTCAACCCACTCCTAACTCTAATTCTAACCATAATTCTCCCAAATCTCAATCCTGTGGCGGCCCTTTCTCTTCTCATAAATTCCCACCATGTCAAATCTGTGGAAAGACCAACCATCAAGCATTAGATTGCTATCATAGTATGGACTTTGAACTGAAATAGAAATCAGATGGAAGTATTGATCGTTGCAGAGCTAGATTAGTGGCAAAAGGCTTTGATCAAATTGATGGGATGGACTTTACTGAGACTTTTAGTCCACTCATTAAACCAGCAATAATTAGATTTGTGTTGGCACTAGCTGTTCATCACAACTGGTTTATTAGACAACTTAATATCTCTAATGTCTTTTTGCATGGTTTTCTTGAAGAAGAAGTGTATATGGAGCAACCTAAAGGATTTGAGGATCCCCATTTTCCTAATCATTTGTGCAGGTTATACAAGTCTATCTATGGAATGAAACAAGCTCATCGACCTTGGTTTTTATGATTGTCCCAAGTATTACTTGCTCTCGGGTTCAATGGCTCAAAAGTTGATTCTTCACTTTTCACATTTCACCATAACAACATTTCTATTTTTGTGCTCACAGTTGCAAGCACTCTTCCTCTATGATTGATCACCTCATCAATCATCTTGGTATTGACTTTGCTGTAAAGGATCTCGGGCCTCTATCTTATTTCCTTGGTATTTAGGTCACTAACACTTCAGAAGAGCTCCATCTCAGCCAAAAAAAATATGCAATGGACTTATTACATCGTACCAAAATGGCTAGAGCTAAACCAGTCCCCACACCTTGTATCCCTGGAGCTAAACTCTCAAAATTTTCAGGGGACCCTCTCACTGATCCAACTGAATATAAAACCTTGGTAGGCTCTTTACAATATCTTACACTCACTAGGCCTGATCTCTCATAAAGTGTGAATCGACTTTGTCAATTTCTCCATTGTCCAACTACTGATCACTTGGTGGCAGCTAAACGAGTCTTGAGATACATAAAGGGTACCTTACACTATGGACTCAATTTTGGCAAAGGCACACTTCACCTTAATAGCTTTTGTGATTCAGATTGGGCAAGTTCTCCAGACGATAGGAAGTCAACCTCGGGCTATTGTATAGATCTTGGTCCATGTCTTATCTCCTGGTCAGCTAAGAAACAACCAGTTGTAGCCCGATCAAGTACTGAAGCGAAGTACAGATCTATGGCTTTCACAGTGGTTGAACTGTACTGGATCAAAATGCTTTTACAAGAACTCCACATACCACTCACGGCTGCTCCCTATTTATGGGTGGACAATGTTCGAGCTCTATCTCTCTCTTCTAATCCAGTCTTTCATGCTCGTACTAAACACATTGAAGTAGATTACCACTTCATTCGAGAAAAGATCTTCAATAAAGATATCCAAGCTATTTATATTTCTACAGCTGCCTAACCCACTGATATCTTCACCAAAGGTTTAACTTCATCTCGGTTCCTGTCACTTCGAGATAAGTTGATGCTTTGTAAGCTCCCCATCAACTTAAAGGGGGATGTTAAAGATAGCTGTTCCAAGATTTCTGTTCCACCAGATCCAAAAGAATCGGCAAGTTGATCCACTTCTGTTATCTAGTTTAAATTTATGTTTAGATTCTTAGCTAGACTTTTGAATTCTTAAACTTATCCGTTGATGTAATTCGCCGTGTATACCTCTATATATATCAATACACACGAGAGATCTGTATCAAGAAAACTAGACTCCCTTTCTTATTCTGACCTGTTCAATCGTGTTGGTAAAAATAGGGTTTTTTGAAAATTGGCAGAATTTCATTCTTTGATTGCTTGAGCACCCCTATCTTTTAATTAGACATCAATGTTAGAGCATGGGGTTATGTTGTTTCATTGAGAGGTCTCCAACAAGGCCGTTATCACCCAATTTATTTCTTCCTTGAGTTGAAGCCTTTACAGGTTTACTACGTTAGGCAGAGAATGAAGGTTACATAATGGAGATGCAATGCTCCAATGGGGAATCGAGAATCCGTCATTTATTTTTTATTGATGACTTCATTATTTTCCTTTGGGCAAAACACATGGATTACTTTATGTAAGTGTTATGCTCTAGGTCCAATCAACTTTGGATATAAGTACTTTTAATGTATATATA
>CAIGRQ010172540.1:0-10672 GCA_903798375.1 Fraxinus sp. D2006-0159 | reverse complement strand
AAAAAAATGATTTTGTTATAAAAAAAGGAGTGACCAACTTAAAAAAGTACGCTCCTTAATTAAAGCAACCCTACATGTAACCTTCATAATTCGCATTTGCACTTCTCTCTCCAACTCTCTTTGTATCTCATCTTTCTCAGCCATCATCAAAATCCCATATTGCTGTATCTCTCTGCAGGTTGATGGTGGTTGGGTTATAGATCATCAGTTCAAGACCAGCATTTTTCATATCATGTAATATTCACCATTTGATCTGGTGGGGAGAGAAAAAAAAGTCATGGAAATTGCAAGAATCAGGCAATTGGTGCTTCTCTGCTCTATAATTCGAAGCTTTCGTGTAGCTCGTGGATGGTAATCACAGCAAGATTGTACTAGCTAAAATTTTCCTATACTGCGCGCGATCTTTTAGCTTGTTTCCCGGGTTAAATACACTGTGGTCACCCAACTTTAAACTTGGTGTCCACATGGCCACCCAACTTGATTTTGTTTTACTAAGCCACTCAATTTTATATTTAGTGTCATCATGGCCACCTAATTTTATTTTATTTCACCAAGGTCATCCAATTTAATATAACGTTTCACCATGACCACTCAATTTCATATAACATTTCATCATGGTCATTCAACTTCTTTTTACCATTTTCATTAATTTTAGAAGGGTAAAACGGTAAATTTGTAATATATATATAAATTAAATTCTAAAAAATAAAAATAAAAACTTATTTAAAAAAACACTTCATTTAAAAAAGTAATAAAATAATATAAAAACTTATTTTTAAAAAAAAAAAAGTTACTTAGAAAAATAAATTTAAAAAAAACATATTTAAAAAAATTACTTAGAAAAAAAAAGTTATTTAAGAAAATAAAATAAAATAAACCTTTTAAGTTTGTTTTTTTTAAATAAGTTTTTATTTAAACTTTTTTAAATTTATTTTGTAAATATAATGCAAAGTTACCGTTTTATCCCTTTTAAAATTAATAAAAATAATAAAAAGAAGTTGAATGGTCATGGTGAAATGTTATATGAAATTAGTTGGCCATAATGAAACGTTATATGAAATTGGATGGCCTTGTAAAATCAAATGGGTGGTCATGATGATACTAAATATAAAATTGAGTGGTCATGATGAAACAAAATCAAGTTGGGTGACCATGTGAACACCAAGTTTAAAGTTGAATGGCCACCAATGTATTTAACCCTTGCTTTCCCTCTCTCTTTTTAAGATTTCTATTCTTACCCCATAATCTGCTTTTTTCCGTGACAATTATAAATAATCTGCTTTTTGGATCTACAAATTCTCTTGCTGCTCCCATTCTTTTCAGCATCCTTTGGACAGGGATGTACGATTTGGCGGAGGTGGTGGTGGAGGCGACGACGGAGCCAATAGAAGCAATCAAGAACAGGAATGCAGTAGCCACCACAAAAAATCCTCCGTCAAAAATCAACCCTGACCTCATTAGTTTTTGAAGAATTCTTGATTGGATCCTCCGTAGAAACCGGCACCGATCGCATTAGTTCCACCAAGATCACGTATTATGAAATCTATTTTCTGAAATGAAGAATTATCCCTTTGAGATTGGAGAGGAGTTTATGCCTGGTTTTGATGAATTTGACAGTAATTAATATGGAGATTAAATAGATAATTATGTTTAAGTGTATTATTCTATGGTTATTCCCCTTTTGGAAGTACTGAGCCTAATTATCCCAAAGACATTCATAATTGGATTTTTGCCTGGGCAACGGGTAAAGCTGGTCCATTTGCCCCGAACCCGCCCGACCCGAATTGATCAGTTTTGGCTTGTTGCATAGCCCAAACCGACCCGTTTGGTTAAACCCGAATTGCACGAGTCGGTTCGGGCCGGGTTAATTTAGAAGGAAAATGACGAAAATAGTAAAAAATACCAAAGAGTTAACATCAATTATCTGAAAATGGAGGATCTCTGTCATATGCTCCATAAAACTGAGTCCAAGTCCATTTTTTTCACAACCAGCCAGGAATTTAAAATCAGGCGATCCATAAAGGTGTAGACTACAATTTACACGTATAGACGGAGAGCAAAAAGCAGAGCAAGATTTTGAATACATAATTACTGGACTATAAATTTCAATGGGAAAGCATGATAGATGAAGCCTCAGGACTTGAGCTCCGATTCAATCGATTACATAGAAAACCAAACTTAAATTCTACAAATCAAAACTCATTATATCTAGCAAAAAGAAACCGAATATTACCTTGAAAAAAATCGAATATTCACTGCTAATGCCTTACTCATGATTATTTATGTTTCAGAAAACCTTAAGTAGGGTTCATTTGTCACCTCATCTGAAAAGTTTTTATCCCGTCCACTAGAGGTAGGCGATCAGGGCCATACAAACTAACTAAAGCGTACAAAATTTGCACACCACAAAAGAATGTATTGTGACTTGAATCGTTCATTCACGTCAAGGCAAATAAATCTGTATATCCAGACGAGTATTTTACATAGAGTTGACAAGAAATTCGATTAATAACAGGTAGTTTTGATGAAAAGTAAAATCCTCCGAACCAAAAAAAGGCAGCAAACACAACAATATGCCCAGAGGCAAGAACTGTTAAAGCCATCACGCATTAGAGATTGAACTCGTATTTTAAAGCAAAATTACTTTCTCAATGACCATTTTCAATTCAGTTAATTTTATTCTTACATTTAGTAACAAACTGAAGGAATTCTGAAGCATTATTCACTTTACGTGAAAAATGATGTCGCAAGCAAAACAGCATCTCTTGAAATACCTTTCCAAAGAACCAACAGAAATCAAAGTGCTTAAAAATTTGACATGAAATTTCTCTTCGAAATTCATTTGTTGGACGTTGAAAGTTTATGAAGATTCGATTGGATCAGGCTGTACAGCTTTCTGAACTAGTTCGGTCTGCTCTTTGACATGAAACTGGTAAAAACCAGTAGCTGTAGCAGCGGATGGAGCACGGCCAACATACTTGATGTCATCCAAAGTACCCCTTCCTAGTGCTTTCATGGCAGTAGATAGACGAGGTGCAATGTAATTGTAAGCTCCCATGTTCATTGGCTCTTCCTGACACCAAACAACCTCTGCATCTGAAAGAATCACAAAAAAATAAAACCAAAATGAGTTGGCCACATGAGTCAATTTAGTCCTGGTGGCCAGAAAAACTGTCTTTGAATGTGCAATTTCATTCATCTTGAATCCATTTTTCTTGTGCCTAAATAAAACTTAGTTGAGATGATTTTAAGCATGGATTAGCTTAGACGTTACGAGTAATTAAAAAAAAATGGATTGAAGTACTTGAACAGTGTAATATATTTGTCATTTAAAAGACATACTTGGATATCGCTTAAGTTCCCGCTGGACGAGGTCATAAGGGAAGGGGCAAAGCTGCTCTACCCTACAAATTGCAATGTCCTTTCCATTGGTTTTCTTCCTCTCCTCATCGAGCTCGTAATAAACCTGCACAGCAAGCAAAAATGCTATGTACATAAGATTTTGTACAATGATGTACCCAAACAGGGGAAAAAGAAATAATTATGATTAGTGGGAAAAAATGGAAGGATAGACACGGGAAAAGCAAGAATAGTTTTTCTAACCTTTCCTGAGCAAAGAATCAGACGTTTAATTCCCTCTTCAAGATCTGAGTGATCATTTCGGTCCTTTATCAGGCGTTTAAATCTGGTCCCTTGTTTGTCAAATCCTGGATGGCCTTGAACATCATCAAACTCGGATAAATTAGACTTGCAGTCCTTGTGACGAAGCAAGTTCTTTGGTGACATCACAATGAGAGGCTTGCGGAATTCCCTGTGTATCTGAGGCATAAAGATGTGAAAGATAAGAAAATCAAGAAAACCTATATAAGAGCACAAATATTTGCCCAGTTAGTTCTACTTACTTGACGCCGCAAAACATGGAAATAATTTGCAGGAGTTGTGACATTCACCACCTGCCAATTGCACTCCTGTATTTGTGTCCTAAGGGTAGGATCCATCTCAGGGATAATATATTGGTTGTCATCACTCATCTGAAATCAAAATTTATAATTTGATGGGTTAAATTCAATTCCTTGGACAAGCAACCAATTGAAGTGAACTAAAGTCAGAAACAATAAACTTGCGATGTGGCTGAAAATATGATGATCAGGATGTGTGCACTTCAAATAAATGTATAAGTAGTCCAAAAGTAAACAATTAAAACCCAGAGAAAAACAAAAAATGGGTACACATGTAAGTGTTTCATAACCAAAAAGAAAAAGGGTAACACCTGGAGGTAACGTTCCAAACGTGCACTTGAGTGTTCAGGGCCTTGGCCATCATAACCATGAGGTAGAAGAACAACTAATCCAGTCTGCCGCAACCATTTTGACTCCCCACTACTGAGAAATTGATCAAATATCACCTGAGCACCATTGGCAAAATCACCAAATTGGGCTTCCCACAATACCAGAGAGTTGGGGTTTTCCATGGAATAACCTAATTCAAATCCCAAAACTCCAAACTCTGAAAGAGAGCTGACAGGCGAAAATGAAAACATTAAAAAAATTACCCAGAATCTACACAAAATTTGCTAAGAGTTTGAATTACATGTGAAGGAACTCAAATGCTAGGCAGTGTCGACGTAATAGTGCATATATCAGGGTAGGACTGGCTTTCAATCAGATAACTAAAGAGCAAAAAGATTGATTTAATTTCGGAAAGTAAGAATATTATGGAGTGCAGGGTAGTGAGTACAAAGCATTCGATCAATCATGTGTCACACAGGAGGAACAAATATAGTCACTCTTCCAGAACATGAGGCGAATGGCTCTTACCAGAATAATGGCACACAAAAACTAATAACGGTGTGAAGAAAAAATATAATCATTTGGCAAAAATAAGTAGCACATATCATCTGGTTATGATAAAAATCTTGACAACCATCCTAAAAATAGCATTGTAGTTGAAATTTCATGTGTTAGGTAGCATCCTTTCCAATGTATTACAAGAGATAAAACAATTAACAAATGCTATAATCAATCACATCCTCCATGGAATAATAGGATTTATAATAAGCAGCCAACATGAGGTCACCATTACTTCAAATCAAATTAATGTGACTTTCAATATTTATTTTTTTCAATTCTTTTATGAATAGTGGGGGAAAAAAACAAAGTCCTCAATAAGATACCATGGGTAATGCATACAAAAACTTCAAACATGAAGCAATCAGACATTAAAACTTCAGGAATAAAAAAGCATAATGTCAAACAATTCTTTAGCATGAAAGGATTTCTACGAACTACGTTTGGAAAAAAATTCTTTATAGTTAATAATTGGTTTTTGTTTCAATTCAGTGAGTTGAGCTAGGGTAAAAATGCATCTCACGAGGTTATAACTTCGATATTATAATGCAAAATCCTAGCTGCACCAATGGACTAAAAGCATCGGCATATAAATCAGGTAAATAGATATATCTATCCATGATACACTGCTGTAGAAGTCCGATTACTGTCAGTATTCAATGAAATTATCCACCTCAAACCGGCAGGCTTCAATAGTTCTAAAAAGCCTTGTTGCTTTTGAAATGAGTACCATTAATGGTTTCTCATTATCCGAGATGAAGTTAAAATCAAAGTGCAAACATAGATCCTTCCATGAAGTATTGAAAAGTTGAACAGACAGGAAATTAATAATATGAAGCATCAATACTGGAACCTGTTGACTGGTTGTCTCCACCACAACACTTGTTCTGCTGAAGAGAGGATACTTGTATGCATATCCAAAAAATAATAATTCCAGAAACAATGCAATTTAATCAAAATTTCCTCCATTTCAAAAAGAATGTCCTGTTTGACTTTTCTTACTGCCATCTGGACAATTTTTCAAAGTGAGACTCATGATAATATATATTAAACATGTGACAATGTTGAAATTCAAAGTAACTTCAATCATGATTAGAAAGGTTTTCCAACTTTCCAAGCTTATATTACCAACATAAAACATATTCCACAAAACTTGTCAAGTTGACATGAAAAGGAGGACATAAAAGGAAAGCCATATGGCCAAATTATATATATAGAAAGCAGATATGGTACCACAACTTACCTGTTGCTTACAGTAAACATCTCTTCATTTTGGTTCATCATAACATGATCCAAGGGACAGTACTGGTCCCCTGTTTCCTGGTCATGTAGAACAGCATGTCTATGACTGAAAGTGCCTCGCTCCACATCCTGCCCGCTCACCCTCACGTGATTTCCCTCTACAAGCAATGTTGCAAAAGCAAGCGCTTCTCCCACTGCCCAGTCAATACCCTCCCCTGTCTCTATCATCTTTGAGCGATCGTCAAAAATCCTCTTTACTGCTCTATGAGGTTTAAAATTTTCAGGTAAGGTTGTAATAGCCTTTCCAACATTCTTCAAGATCTCTGGTTTGACACTGCAGAATAGAAAATTACAGCCCCGAAACTCATTGATAAAAAAAGAGAAAATATAAAACAGATTGATGAACATAATATTACCCAGTGTTACGAATACGTGAAAGTTGCTCAGGAGACTTGAAACCCATCCAGTAAGCTGAAAGCCAGTCCCTTCTTTGAGGGACATATTCTTTGCTGGCCAGAAATTCTTCATTAAGAATTGATAGGACCTTGCTGTTTATCTTATCAACATCTTCTTTCGAAACCTGGCCAGATTCTAACAGTTTCTTTTGGTAGATCTCAAGTGCTGACGGATGATTTCGGATGATCTACAAAATCCATTCAGAGGCAGAGTGAAGCTTCTACAGATCCGTAAAAGGAAAGATACTTTTAAATATATAGCACCAATGAGAAAGAAAGTTAATTTCCACCCAGAGGCAAAGTGAGACTTCTAAAGACTGGCAAAAGAAATATACTTTCAAATATCTAGCATCAGTGAGAAAGAAAGTTAATTTCCACCCAGAGGCGAAGTGAGACTTCTAAAGACCAGCAAAAGGAACGACACTCTTAAATATCTAGCATCGGTGAGAAAGAAAGTTAATTTGGGGCAGAAAGAATTCCAATTAAGCAAACAGTGATGGCCAATGTCCTTAAAACTGATGATTTTATCAAGTCAAAAAGGAAAAAAAACATTACTAACCTTGTACATTTTAGGCTGGGTGAAGGATGGCTCGTCAATCTCATTGTGCCCAAATCGACGATAGCATACAATATCTACTACAACATCAGTATGGAAAGTCTGACGCCACTCTGCTGCAAGTTCACAGGCGTGAACAACTGCCTCTACATCATCACCATTGACATGGAAGATTGGAGCACTCAGAGCTTTGGCAACATCCGTACAATACTGTGAGGATCTTCCCGATCTTGGGTCAGTAGTGAATGCCACTTGATTGTTTACCACAATGTGAATGGTCCCACCAGTAGTGTAATTTGGAAGAGCACTAAGATGCAAGGTCTCATAGACAACACCTTGTCCAGCAAAACTACCATCTCCATGAATTAAAATACCCATATTCTTCGTTCTATCAACATCATTGGAGTAGTATTGTTTGGCTCTAGTTTTCCCAACCACGACAGGGTCCACAGCTTCCAAGTGACTTGGATTTGCAACCAAAGACAAGTGAATTCTCTTCCCACCCCTTGTTGGCCTATCATAAGATGTTCCCAAATGATATTTTACATCTCCAGTTCCAGTGTAGAGGCCAACCTCATCCACAGGTTTTGTACCACCGCTAAATTCACTAAAGATCTGTCGCAGCGGTTTCCGAACGACATTACCCAGAACATTTAGTCTGCCTCTATGTGACATTCCGATGACAATGCTCTCCACCCCAAGATCTGCTGATCTATCAAACATCTCCTTCATGCCAGGAATCAATGTCTCACAACCTTCTAGCCCAAACCTCTTTGCTGCAGTCCATTTCGTTGCCAAGAAGTTCTCAAACTGGGTGCTCCATATAAGCCTGTCAAGGATAACCTCACGACGCTGACGATTGTATTGTGTTGGTGTCGGAGTCTCAATCTTGTCTCTTAGCCAATTACACTTTTCACGATCAGCAATATGCATGTACTCATAACCAATACATCCACAATAAGCCTGTTCCAACCTAGTCAATATCGCTCTCAAGGTTTGCACAGGACGATTCTCAGACAAAAACCCAGATATTCTCCAAACACCAACAAAAAATTCTCTATCGAGATCAGCTTCTGTAAACCCATAAAGGGCTGGGTCTAGATCATCGGGAATAGGCCGCTGTTCCAAATCTAATGGGTCCAACTTGGCTTTCATGTGACCATAAACCTGGTAAGCTCTCACAAGCAACAACAGCCGCATACTCTCTTGGATTGTTTGGCCAGAAATTCCAGGCGAAGTGGTGGCCTGGCCAACAAAATTCCTAAAGAAATTGTCCCAAGATTCATCCACGCTATTAGGATCTTTCTCCCAAGCCCTCTGGAGCTCTTCAAGATAAACACTGCTTGTCCCATCTAAAAAGCTATCAGTCAACCTGGAGAGCGGAACGGGATGTGGAACAGGTGCAGATTGTGCCTTTGACTTAAAAACTGTAGTATGAAACTGTTGGTTTTGAGCACGAGTGACCCTTGTTCTCGTCACATACGAACTGCTTTGCGAAAGAGTTCGCCTAATAGCCAACTTTGCCACACTGGAACCAGCTCTAAACCATGCCATTGGCACTCACCAAATCTGATAAATTACTCCCAATCTCTAAAACTGCAGTTATCAACCAAAATTAAGCTCTATCAACTCCGGTTCTGTTTCCTAAAAAGCCAAGCCAAACAAAAGTAGGCCAATAAATATACTGTTAAATAAAACCATGCCAGATATTTAATTTACAGTTGTATACTGACTTATAAGCATAATATAGAATATGAAAAGAAAACATTAAATTAACCGGTTCTAAAGGCAACAAGAATAACCATAAACAACCACACTAAAATTCAAGCGAAATACCGTAGAGAAATTTACTGCAGCTGTTGCCTAAGGAACAACAAATTTGGAAATAAAAATAAATTATAAGAAGCTACAAGTATAGAATAGCTGCCAGGGTGAACGGGATCTTAGATCGAGGTTGAAATTAAATGATGCGCAACAATCAAATCGAGTTCGAATAAAATCATTAACAACAATCAAATGAGTGCGAAATCAACAGCAATAAGTACAATTCTTAAATGTAATAAGATACCTGATTATTGTCACAGATGTAGACAGAGAAATAGAAAAAAACCCTAGATTATTATCGCAGAGGGAGGCCGCTATTTTCTTCTTCTTCCCATTCAGGAAAATGAGATTTTAGATTATTATTCATAGCATATTTCCTTTATTATTATTTCAATTTCCAAAATGAAACGTTACCGGTTGGCTTGGCCAAACGTTGACCAGATAATTTAGGAAATGAAAAAGTTCTCCAAACTCCGCTAGGTGAATAATTAATTTTAATTATATATTTTATTAAATTTACAATTTTATTATTTTTATTATTCCTAAAACTTCACTTAACAGATGTAAAATTCATTTTTTTAATATTAGTTTAATCATTTAACTTTTAATCAATTAGCCTATTTCATTTTTAAATTTTAATGATTGCCTCAAATATTCTATTTAATTGCTGTGAAATCGAGGTAAAAATTTTGTCGAGATTTTTTTATTTTTCACTATTTTTTGCTTAAGTTAACATATTAGGGGCAAATAAATTTTTTTCGCCTTTCCAATAAACCTTTTTCGAAGAAATCGTCGAATGCAAATTAATAAAAGATAAAGATAAGAGGGGGATGCAAAAATAAATAAAAATATGACAAAATATGTAATGGTTGAACCTTTGATTTTTCAAGACTCCATCCTCTATCGGAGTTGACTACTTCGTTAAAAAATTCGATAAATTAAAATCAACAAATCTGTCGATTTTTAGGGCGTGTTTGGTATGGCTTAAAATTCAATTAAAATTGAAAATATAACCGTTATTGGGTTCCACTCGTTTAATAAAAGTCAACAATAACGACTAATTTTTCAATTTTAATCTCTACCGAACACGCCGTTAATATTTACATGAAAATATGTTTTATTTGTGTTAGTTTATACTTTATTGGATCCTAATTTGACATTTCAATCCTGGGCTGTGCTACTTTGAACTGGGCCCTACGTGGCCTGTTCAAGTAGCTTTATTCTTCAATCCTTAACCTTTTGGATGTGGGAGAGATATAATAGCGTATTCAGTGTAGAAGAGATACAGTGAATGGAAAATATTCGTATGTTTTTGTTTTTATTTTTTTTTTTCCTTTTTTCCTTTTTTCTTTTTGTTGGACTTACTGTGCAAGAATTTCCAAAGGTCTCTTCTAAATGAAAAGGGTCGGTGTATTTACACGAGGAAGCAAGTAGAGGAGGGTCATTTGAATGTTTGATGTGTTGTCTTATCTTAACGGTTCCTTTGTCACGTTCGATTGTGTCAATCCATATCCATCTGGACACGTTCGATTGTGTCAATCCATATCCATCTGGACGTGATTTGCAGACCCGTAAAATAGGCTGAAAAGTTGGAATCTCACTGTGCATCGTCATTATAGAAATGTCACATCAATCATTCTACGCATTATATTTTATGCAACTTGATCGAGGCGAGGCTTGAAATAAATGCCATCACCTCGGATATAGATTGCAGCGGATAGATGATGTATCGAGGCGATGGCATTTTC
>CAIGRQ010172532.1:0-11586 GCA_903798375.1 Fraxinus sp. D2006-0159 | reverse complement strand
ACTCGACTCGATTGCCACCTCTATAAATAGGTTTAGCATCTAGAGTTTGAGGACTCCTCAGAACTACACCATGTAAAATGTTAGGGAATTACCCTAATTTTCCCTAAAAGTAATTATTTTGACTATTTCTTTTAAAAATTCACATGCAACAAAAATTCTTCATTCCATCACATCCTTTATTGAATGGTTGAACAACAATTTCCAACAAAAATCACATGCAACTTTTACGTGACTCAAAGCAATCCCCTAAACACTTCTCTCCAATTCAAATAAAAGTTTTATGCAATTTTATTAACGTCCACATCGTCGATTTCCATCACGTGAGATCTTGATTCATTCACACATAAATAGGTTGAGCATCTAGAGTCCTACTTTCGAAGTTGAGGACTCAGAACTACACCATGTAAAATGTTAGGGAATTATCCTAATTTTCCCTAAAAGTAATTATTTTGACTATTTCTTTTAAACACAACCAAACATGCTCTACGTTTCAAGTCAATTAAATTAAATATTTAAATCTTTTTGACCATTTTTGGCCATGTCCATGCATGCATTTCCATTAATAAATCGCTTACAAAAGTATTAGCTTTCTTCTGTTTTCCCACTTATTACTCAAAATTCTGATTGCTTTTTTTGTACGGCTTTACCAGTTTCAGATTATAAGTCAAGAAATGTCTTAAAAAGGGAACTAAAATTCATTAAGAAAATTTACTCTCATTCATAAAGTTAATTATAATTAAATCGGCATTTAGGGGAAAAAAAAGGAACATCTTTTGTATAAAAAACATTATTAATTAAGTATTATAGTTTGACAAAGAGAAGTATATATTCTACTTTCCTGATGTATATAGCCTTTGTATTCTATTAGGTCTCTCTGCATTCTTCAAAATTAATTCCATGGTAAGGATTAATTCTATAATTTTTACTTTTTATTTATATTCTTGGGATAAGATTTAATTTCATCTTCAAATTTAATTTTTTTTCTTGCTATAGGATATTCTTGCTTTCATCTTCATTCTTGGTTTGGCTTCTTCAAGATTTTCAAGCTTAAACATCGCCTCTGGAAACGAAGACCACTTCAATGTCATCGACTATGGCGCCAGAAGTGATGGTGTTACGGACGATTCTCAAGTAATCAATGTTTTGAAAACTAGACCTGACTGATCGATTCGACCAGATATTGATTAAAAACTTATTCAATTCATTATTCTTTTGTATTCTCAGGCATTTCTGAAGGCATGGGATGCTGCATGTAGTGCAGCAGTTGAGCATCCAAGGGTGATAATCCCTCCTCAAAAAAACTTCTTGGTAAATCCAATCAATTTTCGCGGTCCATGCAAAGCGACGAAAATCATTTTCATGGTAAGGAAAAGAAAATATACATAATTTACCGCTATATCAATTGGCGAACGTCTTATATTTTTAACTTTTCGAGCAGATTTCAGGCACGATTATCGCCCCAAGCTCGCCTATCGTGTGGGATGGGCGCGACGCAAGTCAATGGCTAGCATTCGACAATGTGAATGGGCTAAGTGTTGATGGATTTGGCACAATTGATGGACAAGGCAAGGGTTGGTGGGATCAGTCATGTAGATATCATCCACAAAAGGTATATATATAACCAGATTACGAATTTTTTGCACCTTTAGCTGGGTTCTCGACTGACTTTTTGTTTGTTTCTTTTAACTATGTCTGAATTTCAGAAACAGTGCACAAAATTGGNTAGCATTCGACAATGTGAATGGGCTAAGTGTTGATGGATTTGGCACAATTGATGGACAAGGCAAGGGTTGGTGGGATCAGTCATGTAGATATCATCCACAAAAGGTATATATATAACCAGATTACGAATTTTTTGCACCTTTAGCTGGGTTCTCGACTGACTTTTTGTTTGTTTCTTTTAACTATGTCTGAATTTCAGAAACAGTGCACAAAATTGGCTCCAACAGTAAGTACTTCTCTCCTCTATTTTTATTTTATTTTATTTTATTTATTCAACGTTCTCAGTTGGAAAAATATTTATGTGGAAATAAAAACTGAATGGAATGTTATAAGTGAGCTTTAATTTTAATTAAATATGATTCAAAAAAATTATTAATGAAATTAAACAATAAGAAATGGATGAATAACGTAAGTCAGAAGAGTCTTAAACCCGAAAAAACCCCTTCTTTTGTTAGCATTTTCGTTAGAAATCTCAAAAGTTTCCGAAGCCATTAAAAGAAGTGAGAAAAATTAAGCCATCTCTAAAGCAAGCATGATATCGAGCATCGATTGTATACGAATTTGTCCGAAAATGCAGGAACTTGTACAAAATTGTATGAAATTGTACTAAAAGTTTGTAGATCATTCAGGGCTCGTTTATTTGAAAAGTCGAAAATTGCTTTCAAATGTGTTTGAATAATTTTATGAAAATTCTTTGTTGGCTAGAGAACTTTTAGAAGAAACTGTTTTATGTTAGTTTTTTTATGAAGCTCTTCTACAAGAAATTGAAGTAAAGACAAAAACACTGCCAAACGAATCCTATATACACTAGCGATGCTCGCACACATGAAATTGTAATATGCGTGCAAAGGGCCATTGGACATTGCTTTTAAAAAGCCAAAATGAGCTTTTGACTTTTGGATCAATTTCACTAATTTTATGGAAATGTTTAGAGAGCTGATCTAATGTAACTTTTTCTGAAAGCACTTTCAGAATATGAAGTTCTTTTAAAAATTAATTTTCAAACAAAAATTGATATATCTTCCTCCAAAAGTTTTTCTACAGGAAGCAAAAGAAAAGGCCAAACGGACCCTAAGTATAGTCCTAATTACTTAATGCCAATGTTTTCACAGTTAATGTGTGAACTATATATGTTACTTGTTGGAAGACTAAGATTCTATAATTAAATTGATTTGTTATATATTCTTCAAATATAGACCTATCAAATTTGTAACGTACGTGACTAGCATTTAAGGTTATAATTAATGAAAGTTACCACAAAGTCAAGTCTAGATTTGGGTTGATTAATTAGTCCACTTTGAGTAGAGAAAAAAAAAAAAAAAAAGAGAGAATTTTTATAGACTTATTTTTTTTTTTTTAATTACAGGCTTTAAAGTTTCTTTCGTGCAATGGGAGCAGTTTGAGTAACATGAACTTCATTAACAGCCCTCAGACACATGTACTCCTCAAGAGATGCAATGAGTTCGACGTTAACAACGTCGTGATAGAGTCTCCGGGAAATAGCCCTAATACTGATGGAATTCATATTCACTCGTCTCACCATTTGACCATCGCCAATTCTAAAATTGGAAGCGGTACTTATCGTTCTCTCTATATACGTCGCGTACGCGTGTGCATGTTTAACATTTGTCGTTTTGGACCTGTGATTCAGGCGATGATTGCATTTCTATTGGTGATTACGTTTCTAACGTCGAAATAAGTAATATTATGTGTGGCCCTGGTCATGGTATTAGGTACGTAATTAATTACTTCTTTCTTTTTATTTTACTTTATTTTTTTATCCTTCTCCTTCTTCTTTTTTCCTCTCTTAATCTTTGTCCTTTCCACACTTGGAATCCAAGTCAATTCGAAAAGTTTTTTAGATCCACCGGTGAGATACATACGAAAAACATGTCAATTTTGGAAAAATATAGCTCACCCATTGACATATATAAGTTTATAACAATTTAATTTAGCAATACAAAATACAACTCAAAAAAATGTAAATGAAAAATCTAGACTAGAATTTTTATTACATGGGCCCACTTAGCTTTGAGGTAAGAGATGAATACTCGGATATTTCTTCTTGGATTTTGCTATATGTACGCAGTAAAATCCATAGAGGGTGTCATAATGGTAATAACCTTTCTTCTTAGAACGTATTGATTTGACCTGATAAGTAGGACCAAACTTGTTGAATCAATCGAACGCCTCTAACACGTAACATTTATTGACATCTTAAAATATCGAATTATAACTCGACACGTTTACCTTCTTTGTATGTATGATAAAATAGTATTGGAAGCCTTGGAAGAAGCCGTAATTATGCCAAGGTGGAGAATATTTACATAAGTAACGCCCATTTCAATGGAACAACAAATGGAGCACGAATCAAAACTTGGCAGGTACGAACTTAGACGCATAAAAATTTGAGTTGGGATTTAGTAGAAGAAAAATCAACATATAACCATGCTACTTTGTGGTGGTAGGTTGGAAGAGGATACGTTCGAAAGGTAACCTTTGAGAATCTTATATTCTCATCCGTGAAAAATCCTATAATCATCGACCAGAATTACTGTCATCCCCGAGATTCATGTAAACAAGAGGTAAATCTTTAACTTTAATTTTCACTGAATTTCAATTTGGTTTTTAACCATTTTTCCTCAATTGTGTGAAGAAAACTGGAGTTCAAATAAGCGATGTAAATTACAAGGATATATTTGGAACATCGAGCACGAAGATAGCCATTACTTTAAACTGCAGTCACTCCGTGCCATGTTTTGGAATATTTATGCAGTCAATACAATTAGAATCGGCTCAGGCTGGGAAACAAATCACAGCAAACTGCAATAGCGCTTTTGGTGAAGAAGATAATGTTTTTCCCGGCCAGTGTCTCTCAAAAGCACGCCTTTGATTGATTGGGTACAAGTGTACCTTTTTAGTTGCACCATTAGATTTCGAAAGATGCCATTTTGAAAATAATTATTTATTATTATTTTCTTTTTCTTATCAACAATTTATTTTTTATATTATTTATGCAATACACAATATTTTCATTTCTTTTCATTTTTCAATACTGATTATTATCGATTATTGATACTTCAGAAATAATCAAATTGACCAAAACGTGGTACGTGAAGATTATAGGGAAAAAAAAAAGTTAGAAGAAACGTTACAAGTCATGATTTGAGAAAAAGGTCAAAAAAATGCCCAAAAATTGCAAGTAATCAAAGAGCAAATATTAACTTGAAAATTTTTAAGATTAAGGACATGTTTGGCATGAAATATTAGATAGCGCTACAATATTCAAAGCTAAATCACATTTATATATTTGCATATCAAATACGGTGATTGACGCATTCCTTCAATAGCACATGTAAAAGGAAAGAAGAATACATAGAATCGCGTCTCTTCCAGATTATTTGATTTTAATCCCTTATCTATCATATTCCCCATTAAAGGAATAAACTTAGAGAAACAACATAAACCCATGTCTCTTCTATGTTATAGAAAAAATGGGAAGTTGGGGAGAAATTTACAAAAGTAGCATAATTGAGGGATTAAAAGTAAAAATAAACAAGGGCCTAATGTACAATACAGAAAGATTAGCTAAAAGAGGACTTTCCTGGCTCTTCAAGAAGCTAAAATCTGTAACGACATTTCCTTGAGAGAATGTGCTAATCTGCAGAACACTTTAAGGTCGTGTCCCATTTTATCCTGTAAGATATACCCAATAATTCATCAATCATCATTTAAAAAAACCTTGGGCTTCTATTATAAGATTCAATGCCTCTTAAAACATCAAATGAAAGATAATTTTTCTCACATACAAAGGACTAAGCCATATTCTCTAAATTTAAGTAAATGCTTTTTTGCCACTCAATAAAAGTAATATTCAAACGGCCCCAGAGAAAAAAGACATCGAACTTAATGACGATACGTATTTCTGTCATTTTGTTTGACTCAAAAAACGGAGTTGAGTTCTAGGGGTTTTTAAGAAAATTGAAGACACTGCCCACTTGAAAAACCCTATGCAAAAATCATTCGAACCACATCAGTCTGGAAAAAAAAAATCACCATACAAATTCTCGAGCCCACAAAAGGCGAGGAGCAAAAAAGAAGGAAAAAAGTCAAAGAAAATAAGGCAGCATCCCCAGTAAATATTTTAATCCATCAAGAACTGGAATTAAATCACCATACCTCGCTCAGCAATTCAAGTCTTTCAAGAACTGGAGTCAGTTCTTCGCAAAGCAAATGCAAGTCCTCTTTACTATTATGCACGTCACCATATCCAATTGCTTTCAAAGAATGATCGTATTCACGTGCATAAGGGCTACAAGCAAAAAGTATACATATTTTAACAAAAACAAATTTTGAAGATTTCAAAGAGCAGAACACGAAGAAATATACCTATCTTGGAAATGGGTGAGAATAATGTTCATCACATTTTGTGTAATCAGAAGTAACAATGTAATAAACCGATTCCTGTGTCCAACAATCTGGCACATTTCCACCATTGCAATATATCTCCTGCAGGAAGAACAGGTTTACCAAGAATACAGTTAACATTTCATCAACAAAGCTTGCAGGAATATCACTTTAGCTGTGAGCAAACATAACTGCATTACAATTAGACAATTTCCCAAGAAGTATTTTGTAAACAAGGAAACCCAAAAAAAATTAAATTAAATAAAATTAAAAATTACAAGATAAAGTAAAAAATGCATTTCTTATTTTATCATTTACACACACTGAGCTACCAATTTTTATATTGTATAATATTTTGACCAGTACTGTGGTTATTTCTGTACATTTATGTGGCTGTGTAGTTCTTAGGTCCCACAAACTCACTAATACTGTAAACAAGCAGCAACTTCCTATTGAATTATGCAACGACTGCAGCCATATTTCATGGATAACTATAGTGAATAAATAAAAATGTTAGCCCTGAGCACCTACATGTACCCAAGTCCTCCATACACTGTCCAGGCCAATAATATTCACGGTTTATATATCACGTCCTATCACGTCCTAAATGCAGGTCAGAGTTTCAAAATATTCAGATTTGCGTGGTAAACTTAATACGAATCACAACCTTCCCAAACAAAAGGATTACAAAAAAATCAGTTACACTCGAGGTGAGAGAGGGAGGGTAGAGCTATTTTAGAGGAGGAGAGAGAATCAAATTACCGTTTCTGTGTATTCTCAGATGATGAAACATACTCTCGAGTAATATACATGTTGATGATTTCATCAACTTCTTGTCTTGATAGCTCATTGATGTCCTTAATCTAGAAATCCATAATAAATGAAGACTAGTTTAATATCGTAGAATGGTGACAGAATCAATAAAATGAAAAAATCAAATTGCGGACCTTGTTAAGTAGTATATATTTTTCCTCGGCAGCTCTTTCAAGTGCAGTTGCCAGTGTCCTAAGAAAGCGACTGAGCGAAGTCAGAGTCAGCTGCTGCTGTCCAGCTGAAGTATGATAGTCGGTAGGACCATCTGATACCTATCAGAATCATATTGGGAAGAAAAGGAATCTCATCATTTTCTGCTTTGCTAAAAGATATACGAGTTTGAACAAATAAGAGCTGCATCAACACCAACACAATTACCTGTAGTCTTAGTGACTTCTTTGTAACAAGGAAATAAAGATAAGAACTCAAGTTAAAGCAGAGGCGGGATGTGTTTGCTTCAACTTTCCTCTGACCCTGAAAATTGACAATGAAGTGAATAAAGGAAGACAAGAATTTGTAACAAATCTAGATGTTTTTCGAGTCAATCCATGTAATTTCGAGTGAGATATTGTGGACTATATATTACCTCTGATCGGACTGATTGCATTGAAGTGAAAACATCAGGGTCACGGGAGAAAAGAGCACGCATCATCCCAAAGAGCCCTTGGATGAAGCCATATTCATCACTCTCTTCATATGGCCAAACCTTGTAAATTTCATCAAGTCTTTTATAGTCAGAAAAGAACCTTTAACAGGATTTAGTGGATTAGAAGTCATCTGAAGTGGCATAAGAAGACCATTATTTTAAGCTGTATTTGATTCCATAATCAGTAGGTTGATTAACGTTGAACACCATGCAATCTTCAATTGTCCAAGATTATATTAACATTAGTCATCCTACGAGGCTTCTTATATTTAACCGGTTGCCACGTCAATAACATACATGCACAGTGCCTAAACTAGTTTGTCAGATACACAATATAATATCAAATTAACGTATAAAGACCTGTACCTTGCCGAGTATGCCAACAACAAGATTTATTTGTTCCAATGTCAATTCATTGGCATCAGAAATATCTACTCGAAGAATTTGGTCAAAGAGAACCTGATGACCTTTAACAAATTCTATGACTTCGCGTACAATTTTATTCTTCACCTATAATCAACCAAGTAATCAAGAAAAATAGATTAGGGCCAGGTAAAGAAACAAAAAAATTGGTATGTAAACCCAACTTTCCAAGGAAAACAGATAAAACAAGAGTACAAGAAACAGACTAGAAAATAACGCAATTGATATTACAAATTATTCAGCTATAACAGGTTAACCTTGTACAGATTATAAGATCGCTCTTCCAAAATGCTAAAGCATATTCTTGCAATAATAATAGAGAACATTTCATATGCATATAAATAAATCCAGACGACACTCAGTTCTCATTTGAAAAGTCTATGGACTGACTTTTCAGCACTATGAATACATTCCTTCAAGTATTTCAGAGAGCTTTCTCACCAAAATTATAGGGCAGAACACAACCCATTGTAGAAAAGGTAAAGAATTTATACAATGAATCAACCACATGATTCATGACCATTCTGGAAATTCTGGAGACACTTGTTCTTAATCATCAACATCTTCATACAAGTGGTTTACAAATGAACAAAGATATGCAAAACAGCATATTTGGGACAAACCAATCCTCTGATACTCATACACAAACTCTATATCATTATTGGACTCACTCTTGGAGAAGCTTTAAGTTTGAATATAAAATCGAACAATTCTCACCAGAAAGAGTAGAAGTCGTACTAATATTTTAACATCATCTTTAGTTCATAAGTTGGAATTGTTAAAGATAGGGAAAGATTATTCTACATCATATTTTCACAATTGTGTGGGATTATTTTCCTTAATAATTGATTGTGTGATTATCACACAATCCTTCACTTTAGATTTACAATAGTGCTTCTACTTTGTAATAGTGATACAAGTTTATCGTACACAATTTATAATATTTTATTTGATAATCGTGGATGTCCGAGCCAGCTTGCGCGTACCTCGACTAATCTCACGGGACCCTAAAACTTACGGCTAGATACTCACCTCAGTAGTCCTGAGGAGACTCGAACTGGTGACCATTGGGGAGCAAAATAAGTTTAATTCGGTATTAGTTAAATTTGTATTCGCTTCCATTCTCCAGTGAGTGGCCTCGTGCTGCTCGTCCGGCTAAGTTTCGTTCTCCTTTTTGGTGTCTTCTTAGCTTGTTTGTTTCTAGATTTGTTTTCTAGTTTCTCAGTCATATAAATTTCAATCTGGACTTTCTGATTGCTTATCTTGTTTCTTCATGACCCTTTTCTTTCCCTCGACACTTCTCTCTCCTCTGTTCAGTTTTCTCTTGATTATGTCTGGTCAACTCTAGTGAAGGTCGTGCTGCCATTGTTTGATAAGTATTGGGAAGGCAAATATCGAAAAATACACTCTAGTCTCCATTCCTCTTTTCTGCCAAAGTACCAAACTCTTTGAATAGGGATATTATAAAGTGTCCAAGCCGGTCACTGAAAGGGCAAGCAAATATTTTGTCGAGCATTTTCCTGATTGGCTGTAACCTTTTTCTTTGTGATGGCGCATGTGCTTAGAATGGCTCCATTCTGATGGGTGATCTTGGCCGGTGGCTTCTTGGCTACTGTTTAGCTTCCTTTTTGGGTTTAGTGGTGTTAAGCTATTTTGATCAATTTAAAGGTTTTGCTTTGGTGATGACCTACTAGATGTATCGCTAATTATGTAGCCATACTTGCAATTACGTTGAGGATGAAATTTCAAAGCATGAGGGGTTGCTTCTTGAATTGGACTATTTGGGATTTCAACTTGCATTAGGGCCCTCTACCTAGACAGTCTCTCTTATGGTTCTGTATTTTTGATGGTGGATTTTTTATTTTTTATTTTGGTCTCGTGAATCCAATAATCTCATATGAGCCTCGTTGATAAATTTGTTTCTATCTTTATTTACTTAACGTATTGTCTCAAAGAAAATCTTGTACCTTTTCCACCAGAATTATTTCTATCACATTGCCTTAGCCTCCTCGGGTGCCATGGTTCCTCTTTGATCTGTCTTTATCTCCATCTTTGAGTGGAGTATTGATACAATCCATGGTACTATTAAACATGGTCTATCCTTGGCGAGCCTAGTTATTAAGCCCCTGTTTGGTATCGCTTCAAATCTAAATTTTATTCTAAGTCAAAGTCAACAACTAATTTTAATTACATATTTTATAAGTCCCACAACTTTCCAACCACACATTTCATCAACTTCTATCAAAATCTACTAAAAATCTGATTTTAATTCCTACCAAACAGGGGCTAAAACTGTTTGAGGGTCTCGTTTAGTCCTTGTTCGTCATACTAGTGGGTATCTTCTTTAAGTTTTGGTATGGTCATGGTGGATGATGGTTTTCTTTTACCCAAGCTTCTAGTTCTTGATTGGCTTAGTCGGCATTCAATATTAATACAATTCTGAAGTACCATTAAGTCTTGGAAATGATGATTTGCACAGATCAATTTAATTATCAAACTCACTTTGGTTTCTACAATACCATATTGAGTTTGAGAGGATGTTTAAAATATGGAAAGATTATAAAATTCTGTACCATGATGTTTCCCAATTGTATGTGATTATTTTCCTTAATAGTTGATTGTGTGATTATCACACAATTTCCTTTTAGAGTTACTTGTAGCCCTATAAATAGGATCGTAATAGGGACACAAATTTATTAAATAAAATTTGTAATATTCTAACAGGAATCTACTTTTTCTTGGGCATCCCAACTTTTTCTAGGCCATCCTTCTTCCTCCCACCAACTTGAAATTCTTATCACAAGAAGTTTGATTGAGTTAAATTGTTTCTTACAAGTGGCTAAAGCACAATATGAATCGATTATCCCAGTTATAGATAAAGATTATCCTGGTCATTCAAATATATGCAAGTCTATCTGGATAAGGGTGCAATAATTCCTCGTAAAATAGAATATAGACAATAGCGGTAACAATTAGCTCCAGACTGAAAATAAATCATGCAGATCGCAAGAGGCAAAAGCAGAAACACATAAAGTTGAAATATTTATATATGTATACCAACTTGTAGTCATTGTAATTATTAGGGACCAAGATGTAATTTTTCCTTTTTTCTATTCTTGTATATTACTTTGTAAACATAAAATAAAAGATATAAGTTTTTCTTCTCAACCTCAACCTCTCGCGACTTGGTATCAGAGCATACAGGACGGAACCCTAGCTGCCGGCTGCCGGCGACGTCACTGCCAGTTACCCAGGCGCCGACGACCCCTAACGAACCCGCGACTGTTCTTTTACTCGCGACCTCCTGCTTTTGCTGCCGATTTCTTCTTCCTCAGCTGCCGGCCATTTCGGCCTCTTGCTTCAGCTTCGTTCCGGCATCTTGCTTCAGCTGCCGGCTGTTTCGGCAGCTCCTTTTGCATCCTCCCAGAGCGCCATTGCAGAAGGAGAGTAAGCTCTCTTAGGTTTTTTTTTGGGTTGTAATTGGGTTTATTCCGATTCATATTCTGCCTCTTGCTTCCGATTTCTTGGAAATTTTGTGAAGGGTTGCCTTGCTACATTGGGTTAGAAGTTTTTTT
>CAIGRQ010172457.1:0-13173 GCA_903798375.1 Fraxinus sp. D2006-0159 | reverse complement strand
TTTAGGTCTAAAATTTTTGTATGGTAGAATTTTAAAGTGTTAAGTTATTGGGTCAATATTTATTAATGGAAAAAAAAATTTCAAAATTTTGCAAGGGCGAGTCAAAATTTTTGCAGGGGCAAAACTGAAAAATACATTATAAATCAACTATGAATAGTTGACCAGCGGACAATGTTGGGAGGGGGGTCGCCCTCCCTTGCCCCTATCTCCGTCTCTGTGTGTGTTTCTACTTACATACACAAGTGTTTTTTGATGATGATCATATGTGAGATAATATGTATACACACAAATGACTTTTATATAAATATTTTTCTTGCTTTTCGATAATCATGGGAGATAATTAGGAGAATGGAAGTCATGCGGTGATAGGTTTTAAATATTTTATAGCCCTATTTTACTATATGCTTGGGAATAATTTATAAACAATTAATTTATAAATAGATATAAATGGATAGTATTTGTTGATTAAGTGAAATGTATGATTGAAAATGAAGTTTGATCATAGGTCCAAAAATTAGTCATTTCGTCATCAACTTCTTTCCTCATGTTTTTAGGCTTATGCTTATGTTTTTAGGCTCCAACAAACTAGATAATACTTGTTGTTATGAATTTGGATCGCAAGTTAATGACAATAATGAAATAAACACCAAAATGTACGTGGAAACCCAATACGGGAAAAAATCACAAGCAGAGGAAGAGAATCCACTATAGTCAATAGCAATTATATTTACAAGATCTCAATCTACTCAATTTAAATAAATGTCTTCATCTGATTGAGGATACAAGTTAGATGATAATTTAAAGTAAGCAGTCAAGGGAGTACTGATAACTTTCGCATTCATCATACTGAATCTTTCAAACACCCACTCAATGTATCCCTTCTGGTACAATCTATCGGCCTTTCTATCCCTCAAGATTTTCATACCAAGAATTTTCTTTACTGTACCCAAATCCTTCATTTCAAACTCCTTATTGAGTTGAAACTTAACTTTTTTGACCTTTACTTTATCTTTGGCTGTTATGAGCATATCATCAACATATAATGACAAATATGTAGTCGATCCACAATTTTCCTTTCTGAAGTACACACAACTATCATAATTATATTTGAAGAAACCATGAGTAGCCATGAATGAATCAAACCTCTTATATCACTGCCTCGGTGACTACTTTAGTCAATATGATAATTTCTTCAACAAGCACACACGGTCTACTTTTCCATAGACTGTGAACCCCTCTGGTTGTTACATGTAGATGCTCTCCTCAAGTTTTTCATGTAAGAATGATATCTTGACATCCATCTGTTCAACCTCTAAGTCACTTTTAGCTACTACTCCAAGTAATGTCCGGATGGAAGTATGCTTCACAACTGGTGAGAACACATATGTAAAGTCAACGCCTCAAACTTGACTGTAGCCCTTTGCCACCAATCTATCCTTATATATAGCATCTTCAATGTTTGATGTGCCTTCCTTTCTTTTGAACACCAATTTGCAACGAACAACCTGTTTACCTCTAAGCAATTTCACCAAGTCCCAAGGGTGATTTTTGCTTAATGACTCCATCTCCNCCCAAGGGTGATTTTTGCTTAATGACTCCATCTCCTCCTGCATAGCAATCATCCATTTACTAGAATCACTGCAACTGACTATCTCTGAATATTTAGCAGGCTACTCAGTGGAATCAATGTCTTCAGCCACACTCAATGCATAAGCTGCCAAATCTGCTTCCCTATACTTCTGTGGAGGTCTAATTTGTTTGCGAGCTCTATCATTAGTTATTAAATACTATGGTGTTGTGGGTGTAGGCAAAGTAGATAAGATATTATTGTCTATAACCCCAAACTGATCTATAATAGACCGTTTTGCAACCTCTGATTGTTCATCTAAACTAATTTCCAACTATACTTGAGTTGAATGATTCTACTCCTCGGTTTTATCATAATTCCCAAGGTGAGCCATAGCAAGTTCATCAAATACTACATCCCTACTAACAATCACATTTCTTTTCTTAGGACACCATAATTTATACCCCATCACACCTGATTTATACCCAAGAAAGATGTACTTTCTAGACCTAGTCTCCAACTTCTCATTCTCTACATGTGCATAAGCAGGACACCAAGATTTTTTAAGAATAACAGGAAGGTTTATCAGACCATATCTCTTATGGTGTCTTTTTATCACTTTCAGATGAGGGTGAGCGATCAATCAGAAAACAAGCTATAATAGCAAGTTCAGCCCAAAAAGTATTAGACAACCCAGAATTTGAAAGCATACAACAAACCTTTTTCATCAAAATTCTATTCATTCATTCTGCCACACCATTCTGTTGAGGCGTTGTAGGCACTATCAAGTGTCTTAAGATGCCTTCCGACAGAAACTATTGAATTAATTTGAATAAAACTCCAACTCATTATCTGTGTGTAGACGTTTCACCTTCTTTCCAGTCTACTTTTCTACCAATGTTTTCCACTCCTTGAAGGTCCCAAATACATCACTCTTCTACTTCAAGAAGAATACCCAAACATTCCTGGAGAAATCATTAATCAATGTCAACAAATAATAATGGCCTTATTTGATGGTATCTTGGCCGATACCCAAAAATCTGAATAGACCTTTCGTGTTGTGTCTCCCTTTCGTGAATTTGAATCTCTTTTGCTTTCCAAAGACATAATGCTCACATTATTTTGATGGTCTTCGCCCATCAAGAAATCCCCTTCTACTGAGCTCTACCATGCCATTTGCACTGATGTGCCCGAGCTGCATATGCCAAAGTTTTATAATTTCATCATCTATCAAAGAAGAAGTAGAAACTCCTGCATCCCCAATTACTGTGGAACCATGCAAAATATACAACTGTGTAGAACTTTTATGTCCCTTCATAACACAAGAGCACACTAGCTCACCTTCAAAACATCACCTTCACCTGTGTATCTATAATCCTTTGAGTTAATTGCACTCAAAGATATGAGATTCCGCTTTAGTTCTGGAACATGACTTATATCTGTAAGTGTTTTAATAGTCCCATCGAATATTCTAATTTTGACTATATCATTTCTGACAATTTTGCAAAGCGCTTTGTTTTGCATAATAGCTGTACCTCTTGAAACTCCTTCATAAATTGAAAACCAGTCCCTGTTGGGACACATATGAAAAGTACAAGTCAAGAACCAATTCCTTACATGGTTTGGAATCCATGTTAGAAATCACAAGAAGCTCTCCTTCACTTTGTTCATCTTCCACAACATCAGTCTCCACTATATTAACAGGTTGTTTCCCTTTCTTAGTAGCACCAACAACTTTATTTCTATTCTTCAAGGCATATCAATTTGCTCTAATATGACCCTCCTTCTTACAATAGTGACATGTCCTCTCAACAAGTCTAGATTTCAATTTGCCCCTCATATTTCTACCAAGATTCCCATCTTGATTTTTCCTACGCACAACCAAGCCTTTAGCATGATTTCTAGATCCTCCAACAAGATGCCCCATCTTCTCCTTAGACAGTAAATCATCATAAACCTCTTCCACGGTGAGAATATCCCGACAATAGAGAATAATATCTCTAAAAGTTACATATGATAGCGGTAGAAAACACAACAACATCAACGTCAAGTTCTCCTCGTCATACTTAACTTCTAATGTCTCCAAATTGGCCACGATTTCTTTGATCATAGTTAACTGATCATCCAATAACGCACATTCAAACATCTGGTGAGAATACAAGCAATGTTTTAAGTGTAGGTTGCTGATCAAGCTCTTTGTCATGTAAAGTTGTTCCAACTTCAACCACGATGCAACATCACTTCTCTCCTTTTGAACATCTCGAAGAATTTGATTTGAAAGATGTAAATGAATTTGAGATTGGGCTTTTCGATCCCAATGCTGCTTTTCATCTTGCGTCCAGGTAGTAGGCATCTTATCAAAGCCAAGTAATGCTTCCTCCAAATCAATCTACGCTAGAACCATTCGCATATTCACTTGTCATAAGGTAAATCTCGTATTTCTATCCAACAACTTGGATATCATACTTCATTATTGCCATGCGGAACAATCAACCTCGCTCTGATACCGTTTGTTATAAATTTGGATCGCAAGATAATGACGATAATAAAATAAAAAGAAGAAAATAAACACCAAGATTTACGTGAAAACTCAATACTAAAAAAATCTTGGGTAGATGAGGAGAAATCCATTATAGTCAATATCAATTGTGTTTGTAAGATCTCAATACACTCAATTGAAATCTAAAGCTCTCTATGAATCTTGTTAATTTCTATACAAGTCGTGTCACACACAACACACACACACACAAGAACCATAGAGAACAAGTTGTAGAATAATAGGAGTTCAAAATCGTGTCAAAAAAGGAAAATGGGCTTGGGTCGGATAAGCCCGTTGCTCGAGGGACAGGGCAGCGCTAGGCGAGCGACCAAGTCTTGGGTTGTTTTCTACCAGGCTTGCTCGAGCGTCCAGCTAGCACCAGACTAGCGACTTTTTCTCCGGTCCATAATTTTGATCTATTTAAGACCACTTCAATTTAGATTCCAATACCTACTAAAATTTGGGTCAAACAACAACACTTGCGTAATATGTTTTTAGGCTTACTGTTATGTTTGTTGTGTTTCTATATGCTTGGTGCTGCATAATTCGCCAAGAAATATATATATGTTGCTGACAAAATAAGAAAATACTTATTTCACATGACAATTTGCTTAAGCTACGAGAAACATAATGTTGAATTTTCATTGATGAATACAACCTCCTTAAAAAGCTATTTTCTAACACTATATTGCCTCTTTCATCATCTAAAATTCATTTTTAATCACGCATTCTCCCAATAAAATAATTAGCAAGTGGATCAATAATTTTTCATTATTTTTTTAACGTGTTCTCCAAAAGAATATTTTTCACTTCAAATAATCTCGCCCAAACAAACACTAAAAGACTCCAAATATTATGAAGGTCAATTGAAGTTTGAAAAATAAACAAGGATTAATAGCAGAAAATCCCCCTAAAAATGTTTCTAGTTGCGATATACCCACTACCTATTGAAAATTGCAGAAAACCCCCCATTTGAAATATTTTGTGTGAAATACCCCCTATAACGTCCAATTCCGTTAATTTTACCATTTAAAATAGTAAAAATTACAAAAATAAAATATGAATAATTACAGTTGTGATTCTAATTTTTTTTTATTTTTTTACAAATTACGCCAAAATCTTTTATTTGTACTACCCATATTTCCAAACCTTTAAAACTTATCTTCCACCCCCACACCACATCCTACCCCAAACTAAACAAAAAACCTACAAAACTCTTCACCCATTTCCACTCCTTTCTCAATGGATCAATTGGATCATGACCTAGTGTTGTATGTGACTGAATTGAATTGTCCATGGTTGAATTGGTGGATTGGAGCACAGTAGATTGACCAATTGAAATGAGGGAGCTGTCGTTCGTTCGCGTAAGAAGGGGAGGCAAACTTTGAATCTGAAATTGGGACGATTTATGGAGCAATTGATGAAATTGGGATGTTACCCATGGTTGAAGGGACCTGATTAAGACTCAACCGATGCCAATTTTTTGATTCAATATCGCGTGAAACATGAATTGAAGCAGGCAATTTGAGTTCGCGACTGTCGGATCTGTTTTGATCATCGTGAGAACAAAATGGTGCATTATTAGTTGATGTTAGGTCATAATCCTAATTGTGTGAATGAGGGCTATCAATAGGTGGAGGTGGTGGTGCACAACCGTGGGCATCGCCGGAGATGGGTTTTCTGGTAGAAGAGGGGTGCGCGACATTGGGTTTTTGGGTTGTGATTTTTGCTGATTCTTGTTGTTTCATGGCGTTGGAGACTATAGATGGGAGTGAGACAAGGCTGTTGGTGGTAGGATTCGGTGGTCTTGGTGGCCAGAAGGTGGTGATACGAGGTTCTATAAGTTTATTGCAAAAGTTTAATGTTTCCCACCTAAAGTTTCATTTCTTCTTCTCATTCCAAATAAAGTTTCAAATGTTTGGGATTGTGGGTCGTACATAAAAAAAAATTGTTTAGATGCTAAAAATGCAAATATTACTTTTTAATTTTGACATTTTTACAGTTCTTAACGGAAAATCTGACGGTAGAAGGGTATTTCGCACAAAATGTCTCATATGGGGGTTTTTTTGCGATTTCCAATAGGTTTAGATTGGTCCGTACAAATGAATTTGTTTGTAAGAGTTTTTCCACTAGTGCAAGCTAAAGAGGACAGCATTCGAGTTGACACCAAGGAATTAAAGTACAGTGCAAACGCCAAATTGGTCTGCTAAGTAAAGGTATTGAAAAGGAGATTTTTCTTTATCGACTTATTGGGGTTCATCCTGATGCCTCATGAGTATGATTTCTTGAATGCTTGCCTAGACGGTGTGAACGTTCAAGAAGATTGAAATCTAGAGAGTAAAAGAAACTTATTTTAAATATCACAATGATTTCACCACGTTCATTGCTATCATAGGTTGTGTGCAATATTTTGTTTGTTCATGGTCACTCTCATAATCCGTATCTTTATCGGACTTCATAAAAGCTCGACGATAGCTCGAGTAATCATGTGCTAACCTCATAGATCCATATTGGAAGATTTAACTTTTCCTAAAACACTTTTAAGCTTAGTATAAATTAAGGTTTATCGTATTCTTAACATAAAACAGTTAATTAGCCACTAGTACATGATTTTTTGCCAGAATTCTTATGTATGCACACTTGTCAAGTTTTGATTCGAAGTTGGCAAAAAAAAAAAAAATAAAAGAAAAGAAAGAAGAAAGAAAGAAAATTACTATTCAGGTGCTGCCAACGTAACACTTGTAAAGAATCCGTGAAGAAAAATCCTCTACACTCGACTTTTTCCAACATAAAATACTCGATACACCAACATCATGTTGAGACACAAATAAAATCAAAAGCATTGTCGTATTGAAATTTGTCATTATAGTTATTGACGGAATAAAACACTTTTCAAAGGTGATATCACTTTATTTCTACTTTCCCTATAATCTTTCCCTAGTACTGACTAATCTTATTGAAATTTGTCATTAAAGTTAATTTTGTTACTCGCTGAAATGTA
Source organism: Fraxinus sp. D2006-0159 (assembly GCA_903798375.1). Classification (NCBI taxonomy): domain Eukaryota; kingdom Viridiplantae; phylum Streptophyta; class Magnoliopsida; order Lamiales; family Oleaceae; genus Fraxinus; species Fraxinus sp. D2006-0159. The sequence goes on along the minus strand of CAIGRQ010172457.1, from coordinate 6,066 downwards.
GCTCTAGACCTACTGAAGAATGTGGAAGTGAATGCCATAATAGGACCCCCTTACTCAATGCAAGCAAACTTCCTGATTGATCTTGGAGAGAAAGCTCAAGTTCCTATTATCTCATTTTCAGCAACGAGTCCTTCCCTTTCATCAATTCAAACTCCATACTTTATTCGATCAACTCAGAACGACTCATCTCAAGTAAATGTCATTAGTGCTATTATTCAAGCTTTTGGATGGAGAGAAGTAGTGCCCATCTATGTTGATAATGAGTATGGAGAAGGGATTATACCTTTTCTGACAGATGCACTGGAAAAGGTCAATGCTCGTGTCCCTTACAGAAGTGTCATCTCTTCCATGGCCACAGACGATCAACTTGTTGCAGAGCTTTACAAGCTGATGACGATGCAAACTCGTGTTTTCATTGTCCACACACTGACCTCTCTTGGTTCTCGGTTGTTCACCAAAGCAAATCAACTCGGAATGATGAGTGAAGAATATGCATGGATCATAACTAATGGGATCACAAATGAATTGAGCTCAATGGATCCTTCTGTCATAGAGTCTATGCTAGGGGTAATAGGTGTAAAACCTTATGTTCCAAAAACAAAAGAGCTTCGTGATTTCACTACTCGATGGCAACAAAACAATCCGACTCTTAATTCTGAACTAAACATTTTCGGACTCTGGGCTTATGATTCTGCAATAGCACTAGCCATGTCAGTAGAGAAGGCAAGACTTACAAATTCTAAGTTTCAAATGTCTAACATCTCTACAAGTGCAACGGACCTTGAAAAATTTGGAATCTTTAAAGATGGTCCACAGCTCCTCCAAGCATTATCAAATACCACGTTCAAAGGCCTAGCTGGAAACTTTCAATTGCTTGATGGCCAACTCCAGTCATCTCCTTATGAGATAGTTAATCTAGTTGGCCATTGGGCTAGACCGGTAGGATACTGGACAAAAGAAACTGGAATTGTTAGAGAACTGAATTCCTCAAACACAAAAACATATTCCACTAGCAAGAACAACTTTGGATCTATTATTTGGCCTGGTGACAAGACATCACCGCCCAAGGGTTGGGTCATCCCCACAAACGGAAAGAAACTAAGAATAGGAGTTCCGGTGAAGGATGGTTTCAATGAATTCCTTCAAGTTACATGGGATTCTGTCACTAACTCCACAGAAGTGAAAGGATACTGTAAGGATGTCTTTGATGCAGTAATGGCAGCATTGCCATATGGCGTACCATATGAATATGTTCCATTTGCAACATTTAACCACAAAATTGCTGGTAGTTATAATGATTTGGTCAATCAAGTATACTTCGGAGTAAGTTTCTTAACTGCAAGCTTTTTACCAGAAAAAACATGTTTTGCAACTAATATATCACACATTTTCCTCACAATAATACATCGCATGTCTTATTTAGAATCTATGCATATAATGTAATGCTAATCTTTTCCTGATCAATGAACAGAACTATGAAGTTGTAGTAGGAGATGTAACTATTGTGGCGAATAGGTCTCAGTATGTGGATTTTACTCTCCCGTACACAGAATCTGGTATTGCACTCGTGGTGCCAATCAAAGCTAACAAGAGGAAAAGTGCTTGGGTATTTTTGAAGCCATTGTCATGGGAACTTTGGTTGACAAGCTTTTTTTCATTTGTGTTCATTGGATTTTTGATTTGGCTTCTTGAGCATCGAATAAATGATGATTTCAGGGGACCACCTTTACATCAAGTTGGCACGATATTCTGGTTTGCCTTCTCAACCATGGTCTTTGCTCATAGTAAGTTCTCAGTCCTCCTTTAACTTACAATGTGAAAGCAGAACAGTTAAAAGAAATAATATTTAAAAAAAAAAACTGAAATTAAGGGGTTAAATAAGGAAATCTCATAAACACTTCCAAGCAGATTTGCTTCAAGTCGCCCATGTTTGGAAGTGATTAAAATTCAAATTTTAATCTAAGTCAAAGTCAACAATCAGTTTAACCATATGTTTCATGGGTCCTACAACTTTTCAATCCCATATTTCATCAACTTTAACCAAAATCTACTAAAAACTTGATTTTAATCCCTACCAAGTAGGTTATTCTGATAGTGGCAACATTACATGATTTATCTTTGAACCGGATTATACATTAGTTCTGATACTGATGATTTAACATAATTATTTGTAGAGGAGAAGATAACAAGCAACTTGGCAAGATTCGTGCTGATCATATGGTTCTTGGTAGTTCTTATACTAACTCAAAGTTACACTGCAAGTCTTACATCAATGTTGACTGTTCAACAACTCCAGCCAACTGTTAAGGATATAAATCAACTTCTTAAGAACAGAGAATATGTGGGATACCAACGGGGTTCGTTTGTTTTTGGACTTCTAAAGGGAATGAATTTTGATGAGTCTAGACTTAAAGAATACGATTCTCCAGAGGAATGTGATGAACTTTTCTCGAAAGGAAGTGGAAATGGAGGCATTTCTGCGGCTTTCGATGAGATCCCATATATGAAGCTTTTCCTTGCAAAATACTGCTCAAAATACACCATGGTTGACCCAACATACAAGACTGGTGGCTTTGGCTTTGTCTGTAACCCCCTCTCTGTCTATCTATCTCCCCTCCACCCCAGCAAACACATTTCATCGTGCTGTGTTATTTATTTATATATTTTTAACTTTCAGGTTTTCCCAATAGGGTCACCTCTAGTACCGGATGTCTCAAGAGCAATATTAAATGTGACAGAGAGCGAAAAGATGTTGGAAATCGAAAGAACATGGTTTGGTGAAAAAACTAAATGCCCGAATTCTAGCACATCACTTTCATCCAACAACATTGGACTTGAGAGCTTTCGGGGACTTTTTTTAATAGCTGGAATAGCTGCAATTTCAGCTCTTATAATCTATATCATTATGTTTCTACGTGAACACTGGAATGTTATACGATGCTCTGATCTCAATTCCTCGATACGGAGCAAACTTCTAGAGTTATTTCGACGTTTTGACAATAAAGATCTCAGTTCTCATACTTTCAGAAACACTGGACCGAGAGAAAGAAACATCTGGGATGGTGACTGCATGGAGAGAAGGGAGAAAGTCTCATGCCATGGTAATTGCTCACAAACTCCACATTATTTTTCATCGAATACTTCTCCACATACCAATCCACCAAGTCAAACTTTCTCAAATGGCACAGAGCAATATTTAGATTCTCCACGAGATCAAATGAATACAACAGAGAATGTGATGATAAATTCTCAATCAGAAGCAGCTCATGTGATTAATCCAGAAATTGAGCTTGTGAATCCGAATCAAGATTCGCAAATGGAAGCAAGATTTACAAATGAAACTCATTGACTTGGTGTATTTTTGTAAGTGAAACTCGTTACTCTTCTTTTCTTAGCATAATTTTAAATATTATGAATAAGATATTTATGCTTTATGATTTCTTTCAGCTTCTTGATATACTAATTCGCCATTGTTAACTTCTCCGAAGCTGAGATCACTTTCGCTACATTTTACAAACTAGTTAAATTCGTTTTGCAGTTATATCGAGAGAGGAAAAGTACGACAAAAGAAATCATGATTCCTTTGAAAGAAATTGGCAGTATTCAGATATGAGATAACATGTGAAACTTCCCAATTAAACCCATGAAGTACAGAAGTAAATAAATCACAGCCTAAACATTTTTTTTGGTTTTTCTCCCTTTTGCAGTTAAAATTCCAGGCTTCCATTGTTGATCAACTAGAAATAAACAATAAACATGCAGTCATTTGAGAGCAACATACTATTAGCACCAAACAGAGCAGTACGGTTCTTGAGCATATGAATGAACACATTTGAATTTGGTTGAAATATATTAACGTGGAGAGGAAATATTAATTTTGTTGAGTCGCTTCTGTTGGTAGTATATTTAAGTGGATAAATACCGTCTAACGAGTAAATTATTGACAAATAGAGTTTTATTAGCACCGATACCGTATTTACAAGATAGATGCTGTACATACAGGACTAATACCGTACATGCACGACAGATACCATATATGCAACAGATACCATAGATGCAAGACTGATACCGTATATTCAATAGATATCGTATATACAACTTAATGGATTTACAATTTACACATACCGTATATGTAAGTAATAGAGACACCGTATTCACATGCACCAAATACCTTATTAACAAATTGCAATAAAATAACAGAACAAATAATTTAAATTGCAGTAAAAGAAATTTCAAACCAAGGCCTATGCGAACACAGTTTCCTTAAAACAGATTCGCCCCCTCACCGTACGCGCTTGAAGTTTTAATATGAGCGTCTGTTTCCCAAAATACAATGGTAAAACTAGTAGATTTTGAGCACTACAGATACTACTTCGGCGAACTGATTTAGTGTCTGAACAATACCACCTCAAAGACTCAAACAGAAATTAAAATGTGTGCAGAAAAATTTATCGTGTATGTTCAGATGAATTCGTGTATGTAGAAAAATGGAAAAAAGAGACAACTAAATACTTGGCTCTTGAGAGTGTAACTTGCTCATTCACTTAATGACAATTACCATAGGAGTTTCAAGTTTCAGAAAATGAAAAGTCGGTTGAATAAAATAAAAATGTAGCAAAACGTAGACACTCTTAAGGGGGCCACTTTTGCTCCTTTCGGTCCATAATTGGTGTACGCAGGTCGCGCCCGCACACAAGTTCAAGGTCTAAAGCCTATTTCAGTCCGTGATTTGCACCCCCTGCGCACGTACGTGGAAAGAGCTTCTATGCTACACATGATTACACCCTTTCAAAGTGCAACCATAATTAAAATGATTTTTATTTTCATCCACTTCTTATGTGAGACAAACATATATCTAGTTTTTCCACCAATACAAACTCCTTTTAATTAGCATATTTTGAGCTTCAATTTCTCATTTACCCAAACATCAATTTTGGCAAGTAAATACATGATTTTGATGTACTCACGGAAAAGAACACAAATCAATCTTTATCTTCCAAAACAGCTAAATGGGTCGCACTCAAAACTTATGCCAAAATCAGCCACATACCACTCATTTTTTTCCAAAAGCTTCATCCAACAAAGCTTCTGAATCTAGACAGAGCTCTAGACATTGTCTGTTTTATGTGTCATATCAACTTGACAGAGTTTTTAACAACCTGCATTGGAGATGAATTTTTTACAACTGTGGCACAATTTTTATGCAATCCACAGTTGTAATGGAGATGCTTTTAGAATTAAGGAGGCTTGTTCTTTACAACAGTAGCTTGACACAAAATCTGGTTAAATTTGAAAGTGGCGGTAAATTTTAAATCGACAAAAATAAATCGACACAAATTTAAATTGAAATTTCAACTCCAAGTATCAAGTGAAAAGAATGCGAAATAATCATTAATAAATTAGATCAAATGTACATTTTAAATAAAGCTATCACCATTCAAATGGCAATAAAACTCAGTTAGTCTCATCTCATGCACCTCACTCGAAGGCTATTCAACTTTCTATATTTTCTAAAAGATTCATTTTCAGATGATGATATATGTTTCTGATCTGGTGGCAGACTTTGCCACTTCCTTATATGGGCAAGATTACCTGAGCCTGATCTTGAAATAACAGTGCCACCTTCATGGCTTCTATGCTCCTTTAAGAATGTTAAGTATTATTGTCATTGGTGGCGACTACTTGGGACTGGTTTAAGAAGTATTTTTCTAAAAAAGGAACAAGCCCAAAGATACAATAAGTGGCAACATTGAAGCAATCCCAACAACCCCAAAAACTACCAAGACCAAGATTTTTTCCCTTGACACATCCGATACTAGAGAGGAACCTACAGGGAATACCTGCAATCCAACATGAAAAAATCCAAAAATTGATCACCAACATCACATCTAAAAACTTGGGATATTATACGAGGTCGTCACACCCAGAACATGTACATTAGTACTCTTACTATTTATTTCCAGTGATTACTATATCTTTGAAGACCGCTAGATATATGCTATAGTGCAGTCCAGAATTATGAGTAAATCTCAGGTACCTCAGTACTCTTACTATTCATTTCTAGTG
>CAIGRQ010172440.1:0-10701 GCA_903798375.1 Fraxinus sp. D2006-0159 | reverse complement strand
TTGTTTATGTTTCTTTTCAATCTTAACCACATTCCAATGTCCTTTTCTCGAACTTTTTTTTCCTACAACGTTTGATTCGATATTTCACGATATGAATATCCATTTGGATCGAATTAATTTTTTTTAAAAAAATTTAAAATGTGATAATAAATATATTGTTGATTAAGTTTAAATATAAAAATTATCTTAAATTATTAAATGTAAAATTATAATTGTTAATTTTTCTTTTTCACTCACCGTCAAAAAACTTAAAATGTGATATGCAAGACCTCTAGAGATTTGTACTTCAAGAAAATTGAGGAAGAAAGAAGAAACAACAATATTTTGGTAGTTTGTTAGTGCACGTGTATTTTTAAATTTGAATTGATTTATATTGGTTGTTGATAATGAATAATTTCCCTTTTTGTTTCTAACTTTTTTTTTTAATTTGTTTATTTTTCGTTGTAATTTTAAGGTTTTCTATTTAAAAAGTTTTACTAAATAATATTTGATTAGTGATATCTCTAAAAATAATCAAAAATCAGTCAACGCTATTATCTAGCCAACTATACTATGACATGTTTCTTGCACGTGCCTCTGACTAGTATTAATAAGTAGATGAGCGAGAAACAAAAAGCTCTTGAATTACCTGAAAATTAAAAACAATCCCTTCTTCAAAGAGAATGTTTTCTTTGTTTTTAATGAAAATATGATCAAAAATTGAGAAATATTTTTTAAAGAAAAAATCTTCACTCAAACACTTCAAAAGTAGGAATTTAGATAAAAATAAAAAAAAACATTTTTTTATAAAAAATAAAGTCTATCGTACGGACTCTAATTTCAATTTCTATAAGAAAAAAAATCACTTAAAAAATTCATCCACTTTCTTTCACACACTGACGCAGTTCTTTGTCTCTCTTCACGTCTTCACCTCTTCTGAATGTGCTCCAAGCTCAACTATTCATTTTGAGTTCAAATCTACCCTTGATCTTTTCCTAGAGTTCGCTAACTTGAATGTAATTTCAAAGTCTTTTGTCAATTATATAGGGTTTCTTTTGTCATTTCGTATTCTGGGCACCCTGTCTGGCTCCGTTTGGAACCATCTTCCCAAAAATTTATTCTTCTTTTTCTTCTTTTTAATTTTAATTACATAATTTCTCATAAAATAATATTAATGTAAATCAATTTTTTTTTTAATCACAAATTCCAAAAAAATAATAGTTCAAATCGCGCACAGTTGATAAGCTCAGAAACACATTTCTCTCTCACGCAGAGATACATTTTTTTAGAGAGAGAAACAAACACGAGCACTCACTTGAACTCAAATTTGTTCTCTCTCACTGTATATTATCTTCACTAATATACACACTACATTTTTTAAATTAATCTCTCTGAAATTCTCTCTCTCTACTTATAATTGTTTATATAATTAATCCGCTGGCTATGCAGTGATTTCTCTGTGACGTGTTTGTATAAATGCACATACTGGAGGAAATTGAGGAATAGATTTGGGCGTTTTGTGTATTTGATGTGCGAGAGATAAAGCCTATAGATCGGATATGGCGGAAGTTTCCGGCGAGGGAAGTGTCAGCTGGACGCCGGAGCTGAGTTCCGGCGAGGCAACCGACAATGAGCGGCCAAGCGAAGCTCCGCAGGCGACTCCCTTGACGATGTCCGCGCCTTTCAGGGAGGGTGGCAGGAGCTCGACGCGGCGGAGAGCGGCTGTCCGGCCGAGTTTAGATGCCGATGAGTTCTTTAATCTGCTCCACGGGTCGGATCCTGTGAAGCTGGAGCTCAATCGCCTCGAAAATGAAGTCAGAGGTCAGTCCATCCCAACTGGATCTGATAGATTTGTGTTGTGTTCTGATTAACACTCCGTTGTTTTAGCTGTATCGTACGTTTCTCAAAAATATTGAATAAATATTTAAGTTGTACAAACACTCACTTGAATGTGGCATTTTGCGTTTCTGTTTGTGATTTGTAGATAAGGATAGGGAATTGGGGGAGGCACAATCTCAGATCAAAGCTTTGAGGTTGTCAGAGCGTCTTCGTGAAAAAGCTGTTGAAGAGGTTCCATTTTTACCCCCTATGTTTCCTTTCTAAATTACATTTCACAAAGTTTAGTTGTTTTCCGGTCTAGAAATTGTTAATTACGCTTGTCTAGTCTTGAGTTGTGTTAACTACTCTATGTAAAAGCTTAGGAGGTTAGAGAACATAAACATTTGTCGTCACCATGCCGGGCATGCCGGATTCATATTTTCATTAAATGCCTGACACGTCGTGTGTGAGGAAAGACCTGGCTCTTGTCCTGTGTTTACCAACTCATTAAAAGCTTGAGAGCTTAAACGGTTAGAGGGGTTATTTATTTATTTAAATGTTGTGTTCAACTATATGTTGTATGGAATCAGAAAATTTAAAGATTGATTTAAAAATTAAGTAATTTGTAATACATGGTAATAAGCTAGGTTCGCAAGTTTTAAATTTATTTAGACGACAGTGTAAAGAGTCTGCAATATATTATGTGAAGAATTATATCAGGACTTCTAGCCTCAAAGTCCTGTGGTTGTGGGACGTTGTTTCTTGAATTGGACCGTATTAGCAATACAAATAGTTTCTAGTGACAAGGGAATCAGAAAAAGGATTGCCCTTGCTTTGACTTGAACCCTCTCTTACCTACTTAAGTGGTAGCAATCTAGCCAAAGAAATGTTTTTCTGTTATCTATTTTTCCATTTGCTCTAGTTTCAAGTTCCAAAGTGAGGAAAACTGTTTTGAACTTGATTATTATGCTTTGTCACTGCTATTCATTGTTCACTTAATTTTGACTTTTTGAAGTTTTAACATATTCAATTGTTGTCCGCTTTAAGTTGTGGATAATTTCAGTAAAATTTAGTTTCTTTTAGTTGATTTTTACTTAAATAACACTTTCCACCATGCCTGGCTGTTGCTTCCTGGGTAGATCCATTGTCAAGAGCATTTGGCACAGGGTTTTTAAAATTGTCCATGTTCCTCATTTCTCCTAGGAAAAATGATTTTTAGCTTTTGTCCATCTCTTTATGACCTTAGCATCATTCTGCTCGCCAAAGTTCTGTAGAAGATTTTTGTAATTTCATTCCAATTCTAGCGTTTTAACGGTTGAATGTTGAGTTTTTATTGAATGTTTTACGTTGTCAATTTTGGAAAGTGATGTCCTTTGGCAGTGGCAAAAGTATAATTGACGTAGCTAAACGTTGGCCATTTTGTAAAATTCAATGCTGCATCTAAATTATTGAATTTCCAAGTTTACTCTTTGAACTGAGGCCAGTCTCCAATGGCAACCATCTTCCACTCCCAGCCCGGCCCCAAAAAAGTAAAAATAAAACAAATAAGTTAACACCAATTGAATCTAAGAAACTCCGAAATTTTGCATTCTATTCACGGCAATAATTTTTTTTTAACAATATTTCTGGCATTTTATCTTGGTTTGTATTCATGAAGTTAATCAGTGCAGCATTTGCTTTTTCCTGGCATCTATGTCTCCCTGATTGTTGAGATGTATGAAGCTATCATTGTGAATTTTGAGTGAAATCAACCTGCCATTTAACTGCAGCTCACTGAAGAATTGGCGAAGGTGGAGGAGAAGCTCAAGTTAACAGAATCTCTTCTAGAAAGCAAGGTACTAATTAAATCCTTCGCTTTTTCAATTTATTATTCTGATAAAGGTGATTATGACCATTTTCTCGCTGCAGAATCTTGAAATCAAGAGAATCAATGATGAGAAGAAGGCCTCCATGGCAGCTCAGTTTGCAGCTGAAGCCACTCTACGAAGAGTTCATGCTGCTCAAAAGGATGATGACATGCCTCCAATTGAAGCCATACTGGCTCCCTTGGAGGCCGAGCTCAAGCTTGCTCGACAGGAGGTTTTTGCTCTTGCTTGTTTTATCTTTGGCCTTGTGTTTATGTTTTCGTACGATAATTTTCTTAAATACTTGTTCCTTCCTTCCTTTTCAGATTGCTAATCTTCAGGATGATAACAAGGCATTGGACCGGCTCACCAAATCAAAAGAGGCAGCTTTACTCGAAGCAGAGAGAACTGTGCAGGTGGCATTGGCAAAGGCTTCTATGGTGGATGATCTCCAGAACAAGAACCAAGAATTGATGAAACAGATAGAAATTTGTCAGGTATTGCAATATTGCATGATGTTTCATTTTTATTTACTTTTAGTAGTATGTTCTAGTTTTGACCTTTTTCCTAACATGAGGTTTCACTGCAATGCATGCATATATCAGGAAGAGAATAAGATATTGGATAAAATGCACCGACACAAGGTTGCTGAGGTTGAAAAGCTAACCCAAACTGTACGGGAGCTTGAAGAGGCTGTGCTCGCTGGTGGTGCAGCTGCTAATGCTGTACGAGACTACCAGCGGAAAGTACAGGAGATGAATGTAATGTGCTACACCCTTCCAGAAGATCAACTTTCATTTACAAATAGGTCTATTGTATTGTCTGATGCAACCCTAATTGATGGAATGTTTCTCTTTCTGCTCTTCCAGGAGGAGAGAAAAACTCTTGACAGGGAGTTGGCTCGTGCAAAAGTAACAGCAAATAGGGTGGCAACTGTCGTAGCTAATGAATGGAAAGACGCTAATGATAAAGTGATGCCTGTGAAACAGTGGCTTGAAGAAAGAAGGTTTTTGCAGGTACACTTTATCACTTGCCTGTCCTCATCTGTTTTCCTATGTCATTTTGAAATGGGTTTAATTTACTTCTGACGGTTTACCAGTTCTGTCATTAACCATAAGCTGTTCTCACAGGGAGAGATGCAGCAACTACGGGACAAGCTTGCTATAGCTGAGCGAGCAGCAAAATCTGAAGCCCAGTTGAAAGTAATTAACATATTTGGTATAGAGATTTTTATGTAGTTTCATGATTTAATTTGAGTTAATCTTTTGCTTTGCCCTCCAGGACAAATATCAGTTGCGGATGAAAGTTCTTGAAGAAACTGTAAGATCACCGAACGCGACCATTCGCAGCATGCCAGATGCCAGAAGTTCAAGCAATGGTTCTTCACGTCGCCAATCATTGGGTGGAGCTGAAAACATCTCTAAACTGACTTCCAATGGCTTTTTACCCAAGAGATCTCCATCCTTTCAGCTGAGATCTTCTGGGAGCATTACAGTGTTGAAGCATGCAAAAAGTGCATCAAAGTCTTTTGATGGTGGCTCACGATCTCTCAACAGGGGTAAAGTCCTCTTAAATGCAATAGGACCTAATTTCAAGCAAAGTCAGTCCTGTGATGGAACTAAGGACACTGAGAAACAAGCTAACACTTGGAGAGGAAATCAAGATGAAAAACCCAATGATCTGCAAGTAAAAGATACAGAGGACACTGTGCCAGGGCTATTACATGATCTGTTACAGAAAGAGGTGATTGCCTTGAGGAAAGCTGGTCATGAAAAGGATCAGAGCCTGAAAGACAAGGACGACGAAATTGAGGTTTACTTTGTTCTTAATAATGTTAAAATCTTCAACACTTATTTGTTCTTTTTTTGATTATAAATTCGTCTTTCTTTGTTGATCAGATGCTAGCAAAGAAGGTAGAAACTTTAACCAAGGCTATGGAGGTTGAGGCTAAAAAGATGAGAAGAGAGGTAGCTGCTATGGAGAAGGAGGTGGCTGCCATGCGCGTGGATAAAGAACATGAAAGTAAGGCCAAACGACTTGGGAATTCTAAAAGTTCTGTAAACAATTCTCAGGGGCTCCCTGGAAGGTATGCATGTTCTTTGCAATGTTACTGCCACTCATATTATCAAGTGTTCCAGATGGGTTCGAATTAGTACCTATCTTTATCTGTTTACTTTATCTTTTGAAAATAACTCCCCTTAACCTTGTTATGTCTTTCTAGTTACTTACGACTTGGCATTATGGAAGTATAAATTTTGGTGCTCCTATAATTCGAAGGAGTAGCTATAGACAACCATTTCACAACCCTATCTTTGAACCGTGCCTAGGTTATTTAACCAGTAAATATAAATTTGATAGTTACCAAAATAGAGGTGGTGGAACTTCTTTGGAGCATGGCATTCTTGGATGAATCAGTTGAAGTTCTTGCCTGAACTTTAGCTTTATAACAATGGATGGGTTTAATTAATGAGTTCTACCCTCATTGTAAGTCCCATGACTCTACGTCTTGACATGGACTGACTGAAATTGTGGGGGGTTTCATTGTGTCCTAAATGCATGGGAATTTGATGTTTATAAACATTAGTTTCTGTTCATCCCTGCACCACGTGGTCCGTCCGTCTGTCATCTACTTGCCTCCTACTATTTTATGAAGTTCCTGGCAAGGTCTGATTATTATCTGCAAGTTTTGTTTTGCCTGGGGGAAGGTGAAGTTTGCTCAAGGGAATCACCTGAACCTTGCCTTTGAATGTTGAATCCCTTGTCAATGGTATTAATTGAAATTTGAACACATTAACTTTCGATAGGATCCAACTATTAATATTTCATACTGGCTTGAATTTGACTCAACATTCAATGAAAGAACTACGTGTTGATCTTCTATTCCCCGATCCAGAATATATCTGGTTGGCAACTAAGCCCCTGTTTGAGCCAACTTTTTTTGAAAATTAGAATGAAAAATATAGTTGTTATTGGGGTCCACACAAGAGATAGAAAATTTGAATTTAAATGTTGATGTGATGGATAACGGTCATATTTTTCATTTTAATGAGAAAAATATGGCTCAAACAAGGCCTAATACATTTATTTTGCAGGAGTTTAGCAAGAAGCGGATCGGCACGTCACGCACAATAACAAATAGCCCAACTGCAATAGAAAGGAGCTGTTCTGCATATACCTTGTATTGGGTTCTTAGTTCATCTCATTATCTATATTTATTGTTTTCAAGATTAATGCAAAACTTTGACAAGCATGCCAATGTGTCTTTGTCTGGCAAAAAGTAAACTGTCACCAAAGCTGAAAGCCATCGGAAAACTTGGTATGCTTCTGACTTAGAATGTGTTCCCTCTGATTAGAAATCAAGAAACTGAGGATGTGGAAGTTTTAACTAACCTTTTGGCAGAATTATTTCCAGTGGCAGTTGTTATGCTGTATAGGAGTCTTGTTGGCATTTCTTTTCCCCACTTTTTTTCTTTCATATTTGCAGTCTATATTTGTAATCTGCAGCTAGTGTGAGTGTTATAATTCGGGTTTGTTTATATTTTTATATCAGATAAACATCAGATTCTCTTCGTCTATAGTTTTTAGATTCCATGTTTATTCAATGATATCTTGGTAAAATGATATTCACTTCAAGATTTCAACACGTATAGAACTATTAGTAGTGTCTTTTCTTCGTCTACTATTTCGTGCCAAAACACGAGTACATATTGCAGAGGTGATGTAGTAGAAAATACAGAAAAGGAACTGTTATTTACGTTGCTACATCTTCCTGACAAGTGCTTCCCGAGGTGTGCTATAAAATCAAGATCTGAGAATGTTATCCAGTTGTCTGTATTACTTAAAATCTAGTCAAAATATTCTTCCTTGTACTGCTTTTGTCTTGTCAGATTACTTTACTTTCCTCACATGTTTGCATGTGACTTTCAGAACTTTCGTAAGTAGGACATTTCTTGGAATGTAAAGCAAGAATAGTTGGAAAATGGAAAACAATTAAATTATTTGTAAAGGTGAACCCTAACCTTGAGGGCCCGTCACTGCCCTGCTCCTGGAGTATTGTGGATGAGGTAAATTGCGGGATGTGGGTACAAGAGTTGTCATACTGGTGCTCACAAATAGTTCAATTTCGAACATTGTTAGATGCAGAAATCGAACCCTCACATTGAGGCTGCTAGCTCAGTTGAGACTACTTCACTCCTATTCTTTACACCACTGAACTATGTCCTAGGGGGCACAATTAAATTATTTGTATATTTTTATTGACATTGTGTGATTGAATAAGTGTTATTTAGGCCTTGTTTCATCTACATTATCATTTTATTAAAATAAAAAATATGATCATTATCCATCACATTAACATTTAAATTCAAATTTTATATCTTTTGTGTAAGTCCTAGTAACTATTATATTTTTCATTCTCATTCTACAATAATTTGGCTCAAACATGAGCTTAAATAAATGATTAGATTGTCATACCGTGTTAACATAATTGTAAGTGTAACATGACTGAATGGAAGAAGGACAGGTTCCTTTGCAATTTGGCATTGCCCCAAACTAATAGAATCAATACTAGGGATAGGGATGGTAAAAAAATGTGTTTAATCTGATATTCGTGGGGGTCCCGCCCCTTAAACGAGGCAGGGACGAGGAACATAGTTTTCGTCCTGCCATTCATCCCGTTTAAAGTTAATTTCAAATTTAAGTTTTTTATCGAACAAAAATAATAAATTTATCATCCTTTTTAAAGAAAACATAAATTGTTTTTAACAAATTAGTAAAAAAGTAATAATATTTACTAATTAAAGACAAAAAAATAAAAAATAAATGGGGTGATAAATGGGATAGGGGAGTTGCCCTGCCCCGAACCCGCTTCGTCTCATTTTAACCGAGTATGAGGATGGGGGTAAGATAACAAAAATATTCGACGGGACGAGAATGAAAATGACTGATCCGTTCTATACTCGTTCCTTTGTCATCCCTAACTGAGGAGGGCTACACATGGGATGTGACAAAGGAGTCGCGACAAGCGAGAAATGAGAAGGGGTGGTGGGAATGGAGATTGGATTTGAAGGTGGTATTTTATTTCGTGGATGTTATTTGTGTTTACTTATTTGCCCTTTGAATAGTGTTTCGCGTGGTGATGGACCTTTGCATTTGCTGTGTGGGATCTAAATATTAAGTCCTTGTTTGACATTCATTTTTTTCTCAGTCTCAATCTCATTTTTTTTATCTTTCTTCATTTTAACCATACATTCTATCAATAAAATAATATTATAGCCCCCATGGCACATCTCCAAGTGGTAAAAGGGGAAGGTGGAAAATCTCCAACTTTGTTTGAGGCTGCCGCGTCAAGGGTTCGAATCCTGATATATGGATTTGGCCCTTGGGTAAGTGCAAGTGTACAAACAATCTTCCACCATGTACCTTTGAAGGCATAACCTGCGATTTACCTCCTTCACCAAGGCCCAGGGCAGGGCAGGACAGGACAGGTGGAGACCCTCAAAGTTGGGGTTCAATCTCTAATAAAATAATATTATACATAAACTCAAAAATTTTCCTTACTTTTTAACCATATATTCTTCCATTAATCACTATTTCAAATCAAATTCTTCTTCAAAATGGGTGTCAAAAACAAATAAAACAGATTGGTGATCCAAGTAATTCTATGGGCCCGTCTGGTAAGAATTTTCACAAAAAGTCAAAAGTTGCTTAATCAGAAACTACCTAATCAATGATAGGTATTTAGAAATGAAAGGTTTTGGGAATGGCTTCGTTGGGATTGGACAACTTTGATTTGACTACTAATAGAGAATAGGGGGCTGCAACGGTAGATGTGAAAAAATGGAAATAATTACTCTAATTTTGTTTCACCCTTGTCCTTAAAATCACTCGCACCGTCTCTTTTCAAGTCAATTTTAAAGTAAGTTTTACACGAAGTAAAAATACCAGTTAGTGAAGAAACATTTCTCGAGATGATCTTTGCGGATGTGGAACCGTAGGAGGGGGGCTTGATCGGTCATATTATTTTGAAATAGTAGATTGATGGAGAATGTGTAGTTGAAAAGAAGAAAAAATTATTGACGTGATTGAAAATATTATTTTATTGAAGAATGTGTGGTTTAAAATAAGTAGAAGAATGAAAATAAAAATTTTAATGTGGCTCAAACATGGGCTTAAGTCACCTGCTCGTGGACATTTTCTTTTAAAAGAATGGATAAAATGTACAACTAGTTTGACTGCGGGTTTATATAACTCGAGATAATTCTTATCGCAAGCTGATTTTAAGGGGACGAAGTCGAAGTTTTGGTAGTTGAACTAGACAACGGAGAGTTTTGTAATCGTAATTATTAGCAATGGAATGAAACTTGTCTTTTTATTTACCTTTCTTTCTATTCATAAACTTGTGGATGTTACCAATTTAGGAGGTCTAAATTTCTTCAAGTTAAACTACACGGGCAGTTCATGTTTATCTTTTGGTGAGCGGATATACAAAAAATTGTGGAGTGTCGAGTAAAAAGAATTTTATGAAGGAATTTTCGTCCAAGATGAATGAAATATCAAACTAGTGGGAATTGGGATATGCTACGACATCAAGCAGGTAGAAGAAGAGTTTCTGGCTAACATACTAGTTCTTGAAGGTTGGAAGAAAGTGCCCATGTGACCGGGGGCAGACCCAGGATTATCGGTCGGGGGGCGAGATAAAATTACGTAAAAAAATATGGCAGCATTTTTTTGTGTTTTTATCATCTTCTAGTGACAATCTACCAATTGTCCATCTGTATAATTTCTGTGAAAATATTTCTGTATCTATAACATTGTTGCTTATATTTTATGTTCACAACAAGTGTTGAAATATTAATTTTCAGTATTAAAAAGCACAAAAATATTTAAAATATTTCATCAAATAAAAGTAACATTGGTCAAGTATAACACATGGAAGTGTTAAAAGAACAAGTATTAAAATTTATCTTCTATTGCCATATTACTCTCATTTCTTGAGTGTGGTATCAAAGCAAATTAGTAACCCTTTATTCTCTAACACTTTTGTAGAACAAGCCAGCTA
>CAIGRQ010172353.1:0-14591 GCA_903798375.1 Fraxinus sp. D2006-0159 | reverse complement strand
TGAACACCTAAATTTTAATGAATTAAAATCGTGAACATCTGAATTTATAAGAATTTTTAATCTTAATTAAGGACACCCTCTTCTAATCAATCACTTACGTGAGCAATCTTTGGTCACCATGTTCAATTCATTATTTGATCCAAATAATTTGAAATAATTAAATATTTAACAACCATAGAAAATCACATAATTCTTTTAACTACAAAAAAGTTGTTTCAAAACTATATTTTTAAGCAATAACATAATACTTATGTGCGGTTGGCGGTGGGGTTGGCAAAGACTAGTTGACTATATACAAGATTACTATAAGCGAGTGCTTCTGTTCCAATTGTTTTCCATCTCACCTGCGTTTTCTAATTGTTGTTCATAAACCTTTTGGTACCCCCACCCCCTTTTGAAAGAAGACTTTAAGCTTTTGCATCAGCTTCCACTTAAAAAGAATCGTTTCTTGGCTCTATTTTCACGTGCACTTCGAATCTCCATAAACCCTTCTTTCGAAAACTTTTCAAGAACTCTCCGCAGAATTTCTTGGTAAGTGTCATGAACATATCTTCTACTTTTCTGTTTTAAGATTTATTATTATTATTTTACGTGTGTATGATCTTTAAGAAAGTGATTTTCATGGTTGTTTCAGGATTCCAGTTAATATGTGTTCAATTTTTTGATTATTTGTTTGAAGTACTGGATTATGCTGTAACTTGAAGATTTGATACTGAAAGTTTGATTATGTATTTGGTTGTTTTTGTGTTTGTTTAAGTGTTCAGCTGCAATATGGTGTGAATTGTGATTTAATTGCTCAACGTTGTGAACTTGAAAGTACTAAGTATGAGCATTTTTTGGTATTTTACTCCTATTCTTGATATTTATTTGGACTACCATTACAATTAGAGCATATTATTGTGAGGACAATATAATGTATTGAGCCATAATAGGATGGACTAATGTTTGTGAACAACTTGCTTATTGCCCATGGACTAATTTCCTTGTAGTGCTTTGATTATCCCATTAGATTGAAGAACCCCTCTTTGACAGTTAATTATAGCTCAACACAAGCCCGTGTGTGATTCGGCCAATAAGCTGTAGGTAGGTACATTATGTTGGGATAAGGGGTTTGGCATTAGAGAGGATAAAAAGGAAAGTTCTTCCCCCACTTGGCAACATTCTACCATTTTCTAAGTGAACGGCATAATGGGGCTCAATGTTCATCATCAAACATTAGAAACAATTATATATGCCGTTTAAATTTGTAAACATCCTTCATACGTGATTTGGGTTTTGTATTTTTTTTTTTGGGTAGTCATAAATATGAAATAGATGAGAATATGATAAGAAATTTGTTTTTACATTTGATACTCATGTTTTGATAACATAACCTAACGATTGGTTATTTATCACAGCCAATATTAATCAGTGGAAAACTGAGTCTCTTCTCACATTTTTGTATATTTTCAAAATCATAATAAAATAATAAAAAGCCGAATCAAGTAATGAAGCACATTTACCTTCAATGTTGACGACAAGAGTTGTATCACCATCTGACATCTGTTAAGAGCACACTGTAGAAAAATGCTAGATGTTTTGCCAACCGGTGATGAACTCTCCCTTTTTTCCCTCTCATTTTCTGACTATGCACTATAATAGAACACCTGCAAGGCTGCAACCAACTAACAACGTGTCCTTCAGATAAGGTTTATGGCCGTAGGGATGGATCCGGGACCAGACTAAATTTTTCTTAAGCCGGGCTAATATGTGGGGAAAAAAAATTTACACATAAGATTTTTTTTTACTATATATATATATATATATATATACACGCATAAAAAATGAAATGGGCTGGACAGGCTCTATCCTCATGAAATGGGCTTATATTGAGATATATAGAGATTTCTTAGCATATAACCCCTCCCCTAGCGGGAAATTGAGCACTCCTGGCGAATGGATGCCTCGTGGGAAAACTTCAACCATGGTCTCATTGCTGTGAAACTAAAGGACTCAGAGGTGTTCGTGTATGAGTAAGTTCACTAGAAAGCGTACGATGAAATTAAAAGTTATTTGGTCGAGTGGTTGACCAAACCATTAATTCTATGGGCCTCAAACTAGTCATAAAACGCATTCTCATCCCCTTTGGCTCAACATGTAATACCATACACACAATGTTGTGACAATATGGTCCAAAACATGCTTTGGTTCATAACACATGAGTAAAATAATAACGATTCATGTTCTGTTGAAATAAATCGAAATTAGCTACAATACACGTAATTTGAAATGATTATCTTGTGCTTTTGGAAGTTGATTGACTTTTTGATAGATTGATCATCAAAAGCTGAATCGCAACTGACTATTTTGTGATCAACATGAATTTTGCTCAATTCTTGAATTTTGATAAGCTGATCGAAAGTAGCTATAGTGCACTTATTTTGAAATGATTACCTGTGCATTTGGAAGTGGATTGTCTTTTGGATATTGATCGACAAAAGCTGTGCAACTGACTGTTCTGTTGATCAATATGAATTTTGTTCTGGTCTTGAATCTTGCTTGAGCTTAACACTGAAGACCATGATCCATAAGTAATAGTGGAAAAACGAAATAAGTGGCCAAGATTTTGTAGATGGTCATGGTTTTTGCTATGGTCTTATGTCCTGCTTGAGCTTAACCCTGAAGACCATAACATGTGCTAAAAATGCGTGAAAAAAAAAAAGTAAGGTCTTGGATTTTGGAGACTTCGTGAATTTAGCAAGGATTATGAAACGAACCCTTGAAGATTGCATAAAATAAAATTAATGTCTTCTACATGTATGGTCAAAATGAAATCCAACTGAAGATGACTTGTGCAAAGTTATATGTCTGTGGTTCATATGGTTCTGAAAACTTAGTGGTAGTAATGTGGGAATGCATGCTTTCTTGTTTTCTATTCTGCACCTATCGGTTGTTTCATTTTGTTTTTATCTGTTTATATTGTCAGTGTCCTGGCTCACTTTTAACCGTGTTTACTTATCAACTATCAGATTAGAGCGTGTATGGCTAAGCTTAAAATGCTCTAACTTATTTGTTATTGAGTTTGAGAATATGTAGTTTGATTAAATAATTTGATCATGAATGATTTCCGATTGATGATTGCAGGATTTTCTCCCATAAGCGAAGATTTCGCATATCACTCGTCTGAGTGCTGTATACTGGAGTGAACACCTCAACAGTTTATGCAGATAACATCATGCAGCTATATCATCATCCGTATTCCTTGGACAGCCAGAAGGTGCGGCTAGCATTGGAAGAAAAGAACATCGATTACACATCGTTCCATGTTAATCCTATCACTGGCAAGAATTTTGATTCCAGTTTCTTCCGGATAAATCCAAGTGCAAAACTTCCCGTTTTTCAGAATGGATCCCACATCTTATATGACACTATAGAGATCATTCAGTACGTCTTATCTTTATTTCATTCTCGCTTATCTTCACTATACTTGTTTCATCACTTATCTCTTACCCGTCTAAAAGTGTTCAGGGGGATTTTAAACCCTGTTTGCATACTTGGCTATTCGAATTTTTTAGATTAATTTCCACGCTGCTTTCTTTAGGATTATATGCGAAGTGTAGTGGTCAATACCATGGTTATTGTTAGACCAAACGAAAGAAGGCTCATGCTTTGTTTGTAACATTTACTCGCGAATTTATATTGACCATTGTCGTGTTTTTTCGAACCACATCATCAAAAAGCTTAAGCTATAGAAAGTGGACAAATTAATTAATTAATTTAAATTTTCTTGAACACCCCCCCCCCCCAAAGCTTGACACTAGCTCATTATTTTTCATAAATAGATGGCAATGAGACTTGAAAATTTAAAAGCTTAAGTTAGTTGAAAGGAAACTCATTTATTTATTTAAATTTATTCATCAACGTGTTTTCCTTAATTCGGGGGTTTGAAGGGGCAGGGGATTAAAGAAAATTTAATTCTTTAAATTGCTGCTAGGAATATTTTCTACTGATTATAACAATGTAAAAGACGTACAGGTACATCGAAAGGATTGCGTTGGTCTCTTCTGGCAGGGATGACCCAACTCTTAGCAGCAGAGAAGTTGTTGAATGGATGCATAAAATACAACAATGGAATCCCAAGTTCTTTACTCTCTTCCACCTCCCCGTGAAATATCGGCTTTCTGTTTCTAAATTCTTAAGGCACGTTTTAATTGCTAGAATGGTCGAGACTCCTGAATTGGCAAGTGCATATCACCGTAAGCTAAGAGAAGCATATGAAACAGAAGATAAAATGCAGGATATGGAAGTTCTGAGGCGGAGCGAAGAGCATCTCGAGAGGATTCTCGATGAAGCTGAAAGTAAGCTCAGAGAAACGACATATCTGGTTGGAGACGGGTTTTCTTTGGCAGACATCATGTTCATTCCTATTCTGAGTCGACTGGTTCTCTTGAATTTGGAAGAGAAATACATCAATACCCGGCCAAACATGGCTGAGTACTGGAATATGGTGCAGCAGAGACATAGCTATAAAAAGGTGATTGGACGATACTTTCACGGTTGGAGAAGGCAGAGGACACTACTGAAAACTTGGTGCTATGTGCAAATCAGACAATTATTGAGACGATATTAATAAGCTGTTATTACTATAGTCTTGGTAAGATTAAACTGCTTGGAATAAAACAGCTACACAAGTGTACATATATATCCTGTTTTTCAGTTGCGAAATTTTTTTATACAGGAACATAAACGTGTTGCTTTGATCTATGGTCATGAGGAATAAGACCTTTGTTGATTACTTACTGAAATATTGTTTTGGAATTGCATATATGCAACTCTTTTATTCCTTGGTTTTTCACATTTTTCATTGGAAAGCCTATTATATAGGGAAATGTCCTCTATCCACGGTTATAGAACGTACTCACAAGGTATGTATTTCATGAATGATGGGAGATATACTTAGATCGTTACATTCCACCCCTATTCAAAATTGATGTTTATGAAGGCCTATTTTTCAACGAGCGATTCTACAAAATAAGTCTTCTACTGAAGTAGACTTCCCATGTTGCCCAACCACAATGAGATAACTCCAAGACGAGAAGTGCCAACTCTAATACTAATTGTAACAATCACTTCTGAATAGAACTCATCCTTAAAATCGGTTTGTAAGGTAAGAAATATCGAAAGTACTTGTAAATACAAAACAGGCATTTCAAAAAAGCAATGTGAAATACAATTAAACGTTACTTGAACCCAATTCATGTATTGCTTTAATGGGTGAATGACTCAACCCGTGTGTCGCGTCTAGAATTCTGCATCTAGGAAAGACTGAATTTTTAGTCCTTCAGTAGCTGATTTTTTCTTTTGGAGTCAAGTCTGCATCAGTTTGATAAGAAATTATTTCCATTTTTGCCTTGTTTTTGAGATCAAATGGAGATTATTGACAACATGAATGTATTGTAAACTCTTCCCCTTTCTGTAGGTGAAAATTCACGTCCTTGTCTAAAATTGTTCATTAGTTTTCACCTTTCGGTACTATAATAGGATACAATTATAAAGATTTTCATTTTCACATAAAACACTATTAAAGTTGACATGTAAACACTCATGAAACACTACTAAAGAATTTCGTGTAACAAAAATATGGCATTCATCTCTGCTCGATGATCTCTCGAAAATTTCATAAAAGAGCTTTCTAGACATACTCAATGACCAATTCGCAAATGAGTTGCCTAGGATGCAATTGACAATGCCCAATCACCGACTAGCGAACTAAAATGGATAGCACTTCGCAAAAGAGATAGAGAAAGCCAGCTGGACATTCCTAGACTACCAACTTCAAGACCAGATCTTTGAAAGACGCAGGGACACTTGTCACTTGAGAATATGCAAAGATCATTCTATGTACTCACCCTTGGGAGTCAATGTGTGCTCTAGTTGAAATGGAAAGCAAAGATGCAATTTCCATATCCACTCATCCTTCCATAGCCCTATCTTTCAAGTTTATCCATTCCAAAATGCATCCCATCAATGAAAACAGCAAAATGGTTGCAAAAAAGAATGCTTTTATACCAAATGAAGGAAAATCATCAAGTGAAATGTTGGTACACGTTATTGGACACGCATGGAACAATATAATGAACAAAATTTTAATGACTGTCTTGCTTAATACTATCAAGTCTTCCCTACAGAACATGCCATAAGATTTTTCAAAATTCTTATGCAAATTCCAATTTGAACATTATGATAATGAAGAAAGATTGCCAATGCAATTTCTAAGGAAACAAACACCACTTGCGAAGGCACAATGTTTCCGTGTATTTGAAGTCCATCAGCCAGTCTATATACATTTTCCTCTTCTCCATGTCGATACTTAATTGCACAGAGTAGATTTCTTTGTTGCTAATGGCATCTTTGGCTCCTAAACCAAAGGATCCCTTTTCTCCCACGGATTCCGTCCTGAATCGACATCAAAAGCTTTTTAGCTAGGTCAGTCATAGGGTTATTTCCAGTCGCCTGTGAGTGGAGTCTTTCTATATGCTTTCCTTCAGCCCTTAGTGGAATCCTGGATCTAAATCACTATCCAGCAAGGTTCGGAGAGCACTTTTATTCTGCGTTGGTGAATAGAAGCCCCCCTATCAAGCAAGAAGGAAGCAGAATTTTCCAGTGAATTGGTAGGATTTTCGAAGGAATGGCATCTTCATCAGTGTGTAAATTCACATCATCCTCCTCCTACTTCAATATCCCTGTGGCTTCATTAAGGGCAGCACGCTTTGGGACTCCAATTTTACAGGATGATTCCATAGGGACCACCTTGCATAGATTTGTCCAAGAATCTAATTACAAATAACAAAAATCAATTAGAAATGACAAAAAGAAAAGAAAGAAAACAACTTACTACAGATAGAATATGCTTACCATGTATGCACACGTCAAATCGAATTTGGACCCAAAACCTCCATCCTCGCTGTACAAGGAACCATATCAATGTATCTGATCTTATTCCATCACCCTCCCCACAACCACCACTCAAATAAAAAAGAGAACCAAAAGCCAAACATTGGCACCACTGCCAAATTTCACAGAGAGATACGGGTACACACACAGGAAGAGGGAAAGAGTAATAACCAGCATGGAACAGCAGTAAATTTTATTCCATAAATGTTAAAATTAATATTAGTATCTAAGATAAAATGAGATAAGCTTGCCTCTTTTGAAGTATGGACTTCTATTTCCAAAGCAAGTATATCATTCCTCACAACCACCTCGGTAAAAGCCTAGACATGAGGATAAAACTAAACAGATAAAAGAATATTTAATTTTTAGTAAATCTGTGCAGCAAAGAATGTAGTACATTCAAAAGGAGCATTAAAATTTTTAAAAGCTCCTTGAAAATCATCCTATAAATAATGCCAAATTTATCATTGTCGATGCTCAAAACCTACATTTCGCATGCCATTTCTAGGATTGCTCCCTCTACATTACCAAACATTTCTATTCCGAACCCATGGCGGCGCAAACTTTGAGTGATTCCACTTTTGCTGCTTGAAGTAATTCCTCCCCAAGTTATAGGAACTCCCTCCCTGCTGAAAATCAGATCTGTCATTTGCATCTGAAATATTCAAATCCGGCGAGTCAAATCTGGATTTCCTCGTATAATTTTCATCTGAGTGATGAGCAGTACAATTATCAAAACCTGCCTCTGCTTTCTCTGCTGGTTGACTCAGTGATGGACAGTTAGCAGCAGAGGCTAGTGGGTCCCTCTTGTCACGAGGATAGAGAGGCAACGGGGGAAAGGGATGGAATGGCACACCAGGAGCTACAGCCAAATCCTTGGAAGCTTCTGCTTCAAGGCCCCCAAATTGTTTTGTGATAGCAAATGGAATGCCATAGGAGACAAAAAGGTGTGAAATGAATATTTGCTGTGATTCACCCAATACTGCATCAAACGGACCCTTCATGTGCATGGATTCCTCTCGGTGATCAATAGAGGTCAAAGACACATCATATGAGAGAGTAGGACCATTACAAGGAGACGGAAACCCAGGAGGAACATCATCGTTGATGCTTGGCGACGGGCATACCTCCAACGGATTATCCCATCTACTTTTACGCTTACACTTTTTTGTGCCATTTGTTCCACGACTATCACCTGAGGGTGAGACATCTGGAACACCAGTGTTACCCATACAAGATTGAGGCACAGACTGCGTTTCCCAACAATCCATTGCTTTTGAAGGGTTTCTATCACTCCTGTGATCATGTAAAACGGGAAACTTAGGGTTGCCAGAACGAGGATTATATTCCGTCCTCCCATCAACACTCTCCTTGCAGCCATTTTTTCTCGTATGTCTAGGGATCCACTTATCCCGAAAGTTCCTTGCAATTTGATGGACCTGAGCAGTAAAATAAAATTCAAATCTTCAACCAACAACTCAGCAATATGAATTCAATCATTAAGTGAATCTTATAAAATTATATTGGAAGATAATCTTCAAGACAACCACCATCAGAACATCCAGACAAAATTGAGTGCAACTATTCGTAAATAAAAACGACAATAATTACAAAATCTAGTGCAACAAATTATTATGACCGCCAAAATGCAGTGATGGACACTACAGAAAGGTTTTAAAGATGGAAACACAATATTTGGAATAAACATGGAATGGCTTGGTATTGATTTTACCTCATTTTATGTTTACTACAACCTATCCACTAAACCACGTTCTCGGGAAAGAAAATAAAACTATTACATTGATGTGGAGTTGCTTGTATACAAGCTAAATTACTTATAGGTACATATTAATATGTATGACTATCATCCGGTTGTTATTTAACGTTGAGATTAAAGGTAACCACCATAACCATTGTTCAACATCCAACAAGGGAAATAGCCAGTGGTGGAAAGTAACCAAAATCGTGCATCTCTCTCTCTCACTCACTCCCTCCCTCCCTCTACGTATTAGATGAAAGGTAACCACCATAGCCAATGGTCGAAAATGGAAACAAGGGAAATAGCCAGTGGTGGAAAGTAACCAAAATCGTGCATCTCTCTCTCACTCACTCCCTCCCTCCCTCTACGTATTAGATGAAAGGTAACCACCATAGCCAATGGTTGAAAATGGAAAAGATGGTACTACTCCCTAGGAGAGTAAACTTACAGTTGAACAAGAACTATACAACGTAAATGAAGAGGACGAAAAGAAGTATCTGATATAAAATGCAGCAGTGCTAAATAATTCTTACTAATGCTTTCTTTTCCTACTTGTTTCCCCATATTCAGGGGAAGTTTGGTCAATAGACAGCAAGCTAGGAGATCTCACCTACCCATCTTGAGAAATCTACAATGATTTTTTATTTACTTAAACTAGTTAGTTTTCTGCTTTTCCACAAATACTAATTTAAGTGTAAATCGAAAGGCAAAATATAAGAAACAGAAAAGGACAGGAAAAGAGTCGATAAAGAGTCATCAAACAGATCTTCCATGAACTGCAGACAAGAAAAAAAACAGATTTGACATTCACAAACTTCTAACAACTACGAAATTACTCCAACTTACAGAGGGGACTAAGAAAGAACAGAATTAAACTCAACCCTTCCTTACATTATTACGTTCACTTCTATAATTTAATTTTCAAGACAAAAATTCTTCATCCTAGCAACATTATTTTGGAATCTTTTTTCACCTTCTAAGAGCATCTCCAATGGTGGTGTAAAATAAAGATTTAGATCTCCAAAATGATCGAAAACCTCTCCAATGAAGAGATGTAAATTGCATTTTCCGACAGAAAATGTAATCAACAAGATGCAAGAAGTTCCTTTAGAGTAGAATTTGGATTTAGATCCACTGGGATGAAAATGGGGATGTAAAAGTGGTTTTGAAGAAACCAATTTATACCCAATTTTACACCACTATTGGCGATGCTCTAGGGTGCACATGTTTCATTCTTTGTCAAAAAGATGCCACAAAAATGGACGCACTATTATGACCGTTAATGTTAAGATGCAAGATAGATTGTAAACAATACCTGTTTGTCACCATGTTCTGTCAGCATCAGTATTGAATCTTTAAAGCTGCAATACAGAATAACATGCAATTCAGAAATAAATAAATAAATAAATATATATATATATATATATATGGATTATTCTTGTTGTATATAATTTTTTTACTGAATCGACAAGTGGCGGGTGCCTGAACCCACAAGCGCCCCCCCAATAGGTGGCCTCCATTTGTCGATTCGGTAATCCATTATGTAGAAAATTAGGTACATGTAGCTTGATCCTATATATATAGACAAGCGTGATAGACAATCACCAAACTAAAAGATAAGTTTTAGGGAAAACTTTGCTAATAGCATTTCAAGACAAAAAGAATTACTTCTTCTAAACAAATATAGGAGAAACAAAATTCTTTGTTCTGTAGTGATCCATGTGACAATTACAGTAAGAAGTAAAAAATATATCCAAACAAAACTGATCCATGAACCAAAATAAGGAATTTATGATTTATATAAATTATAAATGAACGCCGGCAATTGACTATAATATGTGTGTACAAGAATGTGCATATGCAAATGGATGGAGATCAATGGTCAAAGTTATCTACTTGATGTGTGACATGTGTCAGTTACAGTGATGTTTTCGAGGTATCTTTATAGATATTCCTCCTTTGTTGAAGACCATTTTGGTAAACTGAACCGGCCAAACTTTTTAAGGTTGCAAGCATCTTGAAAACAGGACTACACCAACATAGTATGGATAATGAACTTTTATGACTTCCGAAATAAAATATCAGACATAAGTATAGTATCACAACTACAATAATGGTATGCTGCTAATTAATCATAATTTAATATATCTAAACACTCCATATACATAGCAAGTGAGCTAGTGATTTTGCATATTTAAATCAGAAAACTCAGCAAATTTAGAAAATTAATCCAGTAATTCGAAGACAACAAAATCTCTACAAATAGTTTAACATGAAACTTATTGAGTACTCATTGACCTCTCCACTCCTGGACATGCAGGACCTCCACTTATGTGCTCCAAAGTGAGAATATTCCTCATTGCCAGATACTCAATCACCTGCAGGAAAGAACAGCGAGCAACCAATGTGGGAAAACTCTTATAGTATTCTATACAAACAAGTACATTTTACCACATCATCTTCATTATTATCACTGTCACCAATGATTACATTTAACTTATTTTTTATG
Source organism: Fraxinus sp. D2006-0159 (assembly GCA_903798375.1). Lineage (NCBI taxonomy): Eukaryota > Viridiplantae > Streptophyta > Magnoliopsida > Lamiales > Oleaceae > Fraxinus > Fraxinus sp. D2006-0159. The sequence continues at coordinate 3,390 of CAIGRQ010172353.1, read as the reverse complement.
AATCAATTATACTGCGTTATTAAGATTACCAAGTGCTAAAGCAATACCAACAATAAGTGTATGACTCCCCTTTAACAGATGCTGAGTGTCACTCTTTCAAGAAAGTAATCAAACATGATTTGGAATTCTCTAGCATTACCATTTTCTTGCCAAAGAGAAATTTGGTTCAACAAAACCAACTTGATGATGTTAGATACACTATGTACTAGAATACAGTTATACATTCATATTGGAACAATGGATATAACAGGAATGCTTTTTAAGTCATAGTTGATATTGATACATCAAAGATTAGCTATACAATCAATTGCTGCTTTTCAATGAGCTACTGAGTGTAGCTCATTGACAACCCAATAGTGACTAGGTCAGATGAGCAGATCTGCATGCCAATTGTGGTTCTACTGAACTGAATTATCAAAACCAAACTTGGAATTCATTTATTTTACCTTGGAGGTATTATTTAACGGTTCTGAAATGTTTAAGCACCTAGTTAAGCAAACATTATATAGCACAATGACTAAGTTAAGAAACACCATCAGTTTCAACAAACTTACCTTAAGAAGCTTTCTCAGGATCGGAGTCTTGATGAATTCCCTTCTGTACCTCTTCATTATGTTATGTAACATCTGCAAGCCTATAAAGATAAGAAGAGTCATACGTCCATGAATGCGGTTGCATTTGTGAAAAAAAAATGACATAAAAGACAAATAATAACAAGAAATCACCGAGAATTACCATTCTTGTTAATTATATCAATCAGAACAATCCGTGATTTTGTCTTCAACATGGCATCCAAGATCATTGAAAGATCTCGATTACTACAAAACGGAAAAGAAGATAAGTATCTCACAGAATCATTCACTCAAAGATAAACCACTAAATTTTTCTGGCTAAAATAACAAAACTTAATTGCTAGAAGAAAATATTATAGGAAGTCACAACTCTAAATTACCTCTGAATGGCTTCACCATGCCCATTATTCCCTGAAGCAGCAGTAAGAAAAAGAAGCTTCAAGTAGCCTCTCCATGCATCCTATTAGAAAATAAGAAAATAAATTTTGAAAATAATTTGAATGCAAACAAAACAGGATCAAATTCATGATTTACATAAAACAGAGAATAACAACTTCAGGCAATTTATGAAAATAGATATCACAATGTTTAACAATAATTCAGATGCATAGTAACAAATCGGAAGCAAGGAACCAAAAATTCTCACTTACTTTTATAAATAAAAAATAACAGAGCATCAGATACTCCAGAAAATCAAGAGAAAATAAAATAAATCCGGCAGGTAGAATAGCAGGTGAGAAATAACATACTTTTCGCTTGCTTATTCCCCCTTCAGGATCCAGCAACTCGTTTAGTTTCTCCTCAACTGCAAGCAATTAGTTAAGTCATTCCAGTAAAATACAAGTAGAATTACCTCAAAACAAAATCAACAGAAAATCATCTACCTGCTTCAAAATGGCTGTTTAAGGAAAGTTCTGGTAATTTTTTGGGTTTGTAGGGTACTATAATTGACTTGTCCACATCTGGAGTTCTTTTGCCATTCATGGCATTGGATTTGAGCTTTCCCCTCTTTACTGAAGACGATGAATGATGAGATTTTGTAAGTAGATTAGACTCTACAAATTCTTCCCTTAGCACACCAGTACCAGATTTTAACTTCCTCCTAGTTTTAACATATATTTTAGGTGGTCCAGTAGGGGCAGTCATCTCCATTTCATGATTGGAGAACAAGGAATTTGCCGTGTTCCTTTCTGCTGCAGAACACTTGTGCTTAACCGCGGATATAGCTTCTTTTGTACGATTATCTGATTGTACGGAGACGTCACCGGGCTGAACAAAAGAATGTCTCTGGCACATTGAAGTCCTTAAGCAACCATCAGTAGAAGCAGAGTCAAGGTTTTCAACTTTTCGAGTTGAAGTTTCTGAAATGTGTGTTTCTGAGATGTTCTCCAAGTGACTAGCAATACATTCCAGTTGCTTCATTCTACCTTTGTTTACTGGTGCTTTCTTTGAAACAGTAATTTCAGTATCACTGGAGGAATTTGTCATTGTACTGTTCAATTCATTATCTGTCTCATCATCTTCACAGATCATAACAGGTTCCGGATATTCTTCATCAGAATCACCCTGAACGATTACTTCAGCATTTGATAAATCGCCACCTATATACCCCCGACAATTAGGTGAACCACATACACATTTTTTAACAGCAGCTCCGAACACGCGTACATAATTGTAGTCAAATGAAACTTCTTCACCCTGACACAATAGTTCAACCATCAGTATGCATGCATTTGTTACAACACGAATCACTCTATGCGTAGGAATTAAAAAGTTTAACATGTTTGACTAAAACCAGGAGAGGCCATGGCCATCTATCCTTCTATCTGAAATAACTGCATCTGAAGGTTACCGAGCAATGTTTATTACTCGAAAGCAATGTATGCCAATAGTATATTAACCCCTCTAGGAAACAAAGGAAAAGAAAAATAAAAAGAGGAAGAAACCTCCCAGCACAGATGTCCAATGTTCGGCATCAGACAACAATGCAACATCCAGAAATTTCAGGAAGAAGGAGCAGTCAATTACTCAGCAAATGAGGCATGTACTGTTAGCAGAGCGAGTTTACCTTCTTAATATCCCTCAAAGCAAACAGTCCAACACAAACTTCTCCATTCACCATCCACTGTCAAATAAAGTCTGGGTCAAAATTTTAGCAGTACCAAAAGCATGTATTAATTTTTTAGAAGCTGCAGATCAAGCCCCTGTTTGTCTCCCTTTAAAACAAAACTTTTCCCTATTTTTTAATCACATTCTCCAAAAAATCACTAGACAAGCAAACATGTGAAATGAGCATGAACAACATGAAAGGGATAGGAGAGGAATATGTAAGAAGTTCAGCAACTGCAAGGAGCTTCATCCTAAACTGTCTTCAAATTATTTATCCACATAGAAGATTAAGCTCATGGGAATACCTTTTCTGTACGACAGTTAGGATCACAACTGTGGTTTATGAAACGGCCCAAGTTCCCTTTAGCACATGCATCAATAATCTGGAATAACACATGAAGGTGAAACATAACATAATAATTATGTAAAAACTAACAAAAAAAGTAAAAATATCCAGATGAGCTCGAATTATGAAGTACCTGACAAAATGCAAAGAGATAGTCAAGTTTCATCATATTATACATCACGTGCCCTTCCCAAAAAGATGGTAAAAGCATTAGCTCTATCATTTTCGGATTCAGCTATGCGTACAGAATTAGTTTCACAGAAACTCTACATAAATTCAAAAGGCCACCACGTGTCAGTAAAGGAAAGGAAAGGATTGTTGTCTTTTGGGGAAAAATATTCATTAATTACTTATGTTTTTGTC
>CAIGRQ010172289.1:0-12143 GCA_903798375.1 Fraxinus sp. D2006-0159 | reverse complement strand
CAAATGAAGATGACCAAGAGCCCAATGCTAAGCGATTCATTCATTTTACAAGTTCACTTTTGAGGTAGGCATATTAATCAGTCCAAAATTTCATGATTTGTATGTTTCCATTAGTTCTCTAATTTCTGTAGAACTGACTTGTACTGTTTTTATACTAAGAAGTCACTTAATACTTCAGACTACAGAGCTCTAGTATTGCAGAATTACTTTTGAGGTAGGCATATTAACCAGTTAATAATTTCATGATTTTAATGCTTTCATCAGTTCTCTTATTTCTATATAATTGACTTGTATAGTTTTTACGCTAATAGGTCACTTAACACTTCATATTACAGAGTTCTAGTATTGCAGAATTACTTTGAGGTAGGTATATTAATCAGTCTATAATTTCATGATTTTTATGCTTCCATTAGTTATCTTATTTCTGTGTAATTGACTTGTACAATTTTTACGCTAATAGGTCACTGAATACTGCAGACTATAGAGCTCTAGTATTGCAGAATTACTTTTGCTATATATTAATATAATTGAGCTTGGTCATAATTGCTATTCCTGCTGTGTTTGTAAGTAAAAAAAATTTCTGTATCTAGTCTTGTTAAAATCATTTCTTCTTATAATTAGTTTAATTGGAATATGCATATCTACAATCACTGTGTTATGCTATGTGTTTTTAGAATATCTGAAGATTGGCAGCTTCAATGGACAAACTATCTATTTTAAAAGAGGTGCTTGGGATCAAAGATTTGAACAATGGAATCTCGTTATCCTTCAAACTATCTGTTTTGACACAACAACTTGCCTTGGGATCAAATATTTGAACAACAACTTAGCATTCTCAGGTAATATCTTCCTCTAGAATTCAAAGAATTCCATTACTAGTTTTACTTTATATCACATCAGTAGTGTGTGCAAGTATATATCCAAGATCAAGCTTCTAATTCAATAGATGGTAATGCCTGCATAATTTACAATGGATGGAAATTCTTTAATTTAAGTGAATAAAGTTTTCTACTATGGAAGCTAAGAAATGGGAATATGTTAGGCAGGTGGAATTCTTTATTTGTAAAACAGGCTCAGAATTTTAATCAATTGAAATTCATCACCTTCATTAGTTAGAAAGAATGTTGAATCTATAAGAAATGAGGTGGGGTCCTGAAATTTACAAAAAATAAGATTATAAATTACCTTATCTTATAATCACTCTCCAGGCAAAAGAATGTATAAATATAAAAATTTAACGTGTATCTCCACAAAATTTGTTTACTCAGCAATGGAAATAGGGAATAGTTACACAATGGAACATGTGAGAAACTTTCACTGATCCCCTTTTCTATTATGCAGACAGATCAAGCTTCCAACATTTTCATTTTATGTGATCTGTTTACATGTGCAATTTAGAATCAACAGCTGCTGTTTTTTGTTGGGATTTATTTGGAGATTGCAGACATTGGATGGCAGCTCTTCTGAGTTGTAAGATGGTAGCTCTTCTGAGATGCAGGCAGTGGATGTCAGCTCTTTTGAGATGCAATGTTTACTCAGCTGTCACAAGTTTACTATATTAATTCTGAGATACAATATTTACTCAGTGGATGGTTGTATTAATTGTATTTGGGTGACTTTTTATTCGAATGTTGAACGTTGTATTAAATATTAATCTTATTTGGATCATGTATTGGTTTTATTTGAAATATATGGTAATAAATTACGTTTTGTCCAAACCGACTAACCCAACCCAACCCGATCGACATTTGATTGGGTTGGATTTCAACATGTATTTAGGTTGGGTTGGGGAGAAATCGACCTAACCCAACCCACTCCCACCCCAATTTCTAGCATGTCTATTTCACAATATCTTAATCTTTTCATAGGTTGCAAACTGAAGAAACAAACAATTAAAAATTGACCAAAACATGGGAAGAAGGAAAATAAACTCGTGTGCTGACTACAAACACGCGTATGTACTAATATAAAGCCACATCTACCACTATCTTAAAAACTCGCATCTCATTGGTAGGTCTTTTAATAATTGGTAGATAGATTTGCATAATTAAAAATGGTAGATAGATTTGCATAATTAAAAATGGTAAGAAGTTCAATCCACAATCCTATTTGCATGAATTCTCAACAACAATTGGAAAGAAATTTAAACATGAAAATATACATAAAGTTCTGCAACATCAAAAACAGCAACTTTTCCATTGCAGAAAAGTGTTAGCAGTCGATTATTCCCACTATTCTTCATACCCAACCTTCAAATTAATAACCCATAATCAGAAAAACTATAGCCCCATAAACAAACCACTAAAGATAAAGAAGCCAGATTTTCAAAGTAGGGCTTTCATATTCTATTCTCCAAACCAGGAAAGCTCAGTAAATTAGATTTTTTTTGGTAATCCTGAAAATCCCAAGGGCGAGATTTATCAACGAGCTTTAATTTTGTTAAAGCTCGCCAAACAAGCTAAAAATGCAATTAGTCATCAGAAAACCCTCACCGTCGTACCCAATTTTCATCTTAATCGTTATTTTAACCACCCATTTCCCACCCACCATCCGATCAAGCTCCAATTTCCTCAAATAACCCTCCGACCAAGAAGAAGATGAAAATCTTTGCTCCGCAAATTTGAAACCCGATTTTTGGCCTGTAAAGTGCTTCCATGTGGCTGCGCAGATAGTGATGATGATGAAAGTTATTTCATTTAATTGGGCCTCATTTTTTTAAAAAAAAAGGCCAACTTTCTCAGTCCCAAAAGAAATGGGCCAAAACTAAAAAAAAGGCCCACATGTGACATGTTCTTCTTCATCCTGTCTTCTTCCTCCCCGGCTTCTATGTTCTACTCTGTTTTCTCTTTTCTTCGGTCAGCAACGCTTGATGGGATTGAAGGCTCCGACGAATCCAGCACAGGCGAATGCGCCCCCTCATCGGGTGCTGGGTTCACCCCTGATACACAACATATAGCTTAAGACTATAATATGATGTCCCAGTTAATAGGAGTGAAACATAATTACAAAGAGACAATAGGCAAAAAAGAAAATCAACCACCCTTTGGATCTATTCTAAAAATTTGATGAGATATACAACTAATGCTATTTAGATTGCTATTAAATATTATTTGTCACGATTTTAATTTTGGTTACTTTTTTTATTTTTATCACTTTTTTAGTTCTTGTCACTTTTTTTTTTTCCTATCACTTCCAATTTATCATAAAATGAAATTTTCTATGATTAGATAATAGAAGTAAAATATAATCACAGAGAGATAACACGTAGAAGAAAATGAACAATCTTATGGATCTATTTGATTGGTGCTAAATATTATTAGTCACTTTTTTTAAAGTTTGCTACTTTTTTGAATTTCTATCATTTTTTTGAATTCCATATTTTAATGTCACAGAAACAAAGATCATTTAATTTTTATGAAGCATGTATTTGTTGTTAGCTCATTTGAATTTGAATTAACTGTTTGTATTTTTCTTTTTGCAGGATCAGACACCCCACCAATATGCTGGCGCCCCCGTTTGAACGGGCCCGTGTGGCTCTATTCAAGTAGTATAATTCAATTTATTTTGTATTGTGTTAAATTTGAATTAAACTTTCTTGATAGAAAAGTGGCACTGTGAGTCACTTTTTAATAATAATTGTTGGCATCCGACCTCTGAGGTCGATGAGTACAGTTTGGTGTATGCGATAAGTCTGTGCTAATGTGAGTTCAGATATATGAAGTTAGTTCGGATTATGTAGTTTATCGATATCGAAGGGAACATAATGATCAAAGATTTCTTACGCATTGTAATGACGGTCAATCGACATGTGACATGTAGAAGGTCTTGCATCAGCGCCCACTAATTGTGCTAATGAAATGCTTTAGCTTCCTTCCCTAAGTAACTCATTAATTGTTGGGGACCACATGTAAGGTTAACTCACGATGATCTGATTGGTTGAGCTCCTTAACCAATCCAAACATTGGCAATAAGTGTACTTTCTCAGCTCGGCATTGTAGCCGATAAGATGGGAAAATGAATGATGCATGCAAATTCCTTCCAGTAAAAGGAAGAAAAGGAAAGAGGAGAAGGGGGATAAATTTATATTATAAGTATTCCTACATTTTCATATTTCAAATATCTCCTTAAAAAAGAGAAGGGAATAATTTTATTAACATTTGTAAACTTTTGATTTACTATCAATCAAGTTATCATTTGCATCTTAAGTTGACTTGAATTTTGTTCTCACAATTTTCAACGTCAACAGTTTGGCGCTGGAAAGAGGGCCCCCTAGCTTGTAAAAACAGCGTTATCTTTCCATAAAATCCATGAAGTAATATCGCCGTGGATAATTTTTCAACATCTGAAAATCATCTCGTTCTGAACAAATAGCAATCCACAAAACGTTGGAAGAAGACGAGGTCAAAACGAAACTATCGACCCTCAAATGACTACAACGAAGGAAGCCATCAAAAAATTGTCAAGCGTTGTCAACAGGTTGGAACGAAACCAAGTTCACTATCCACTGCAAGACACTAAGGGGAATCTACCCACATGGAAAGAATTCGACGACCTCCCACTAGAAGGACTCTCCAGTTTTCAAGAGAAGAATCCTCCAAAATCCGAACTGAAGAAATTAGGAGCTCTCCCATAACGACAAAGCCAATTGCCAGGAGAACTAATAGTGTATTTGGTAGATTGGGTTCTCAACACTCCCTAACATATGTGAGTATACATGATGAATCCCATATCAAACGCTCCGTGGAACGACGAGAGCCTGAAATGAGTACCTTGAGAAAATGTATAGCTGATCTTAAAGCTAAGGACAAAGGAAACATGGATAAATATCTCACAAAACGTCATTCTCCATTTATTGAGGATATCCTTACTGAACCTCTACCTGAAAAGTCAAAGATGCCACAACTAACAGGGTACGAAGGGGAAGGAGATCGTTTCAGTCATTTGGATAAATACACTTCCTGGATGGAACTGCAAGGAACAGGAGATGCCATAATGTGTTGTGCTTCTCCAATGACCTTGGGAGATAAGGCCTAAATGTGGTTTAGAAGGCTACATCAAAGATCCATAAAAAACTAGAATGATCTTACCATAGCATTCCTTGCTAGTTTATGGGTTCAAAAGCAAAGACTACACCCAATGAGCGGTTGGTGAGCATCAAACAAGAAAAGATTGAATCACTCAAAAGTTATCTTAGTAGATTCAACAAATGGAAATTGAGATGATCTCCAATGATGCCGCACTTATGGCAGTTCTTTCGGGGCTAAGGCCAAGAATGAGGTTTTGGTAGTTTGTACATGACGATGGATCTCGAACGAACACAAGTTCCTAAGTCGAGCTGAAAAACATATAAGCGTCGAGGAAGCCATGTTTGACTAGGAGGAACTCAAGACAATTCCACAATCTTCACATCAAGTAAAGGAGAAAAAGGTCGAAAAGACTTTAGCTATAAAAGGAGAAAAGACAGAAGAGATTAGGGTCGTCCTAAGCCTTATTCGGATAGATTTCATGAATACATCCTCTAAATGCCACCTTGGAGGAAGTTTTCTTGCAAAAAGAAAAAAAAGAAACATTTCGTAGACCCTCACCTAAAAAAATAAAGAGTTGGCAGGGAAAAATCAAGGGACGTACTGTCGATACCATAGGATGACCGGACATAATACTGATAATTGCATAAATTTCAAGGAAGAGGTAGAATCCTTAATTCGACGAAGTCACTACAAGAGTTTGTAGCTAAGCCAAGGGAAACAAACCAAGCCGACAATCAACAACCAAATCAGCAAGGAATAGCTTAGCGAACTTAGCCAGGCCCACAAGCTCGGGATTTACTACCTCGAGCTAAGATCAAAACACTAGTAAGTGGCAATCAGTGCCTCTAAGGGTCCAGAAGAGCTAGACCTAAACAAGCGTGCAATGCCCGCATTTGGTAAAATTATAATGTGATGTTACCAGGACCTGAGACTGACATAACATCATACTTATTGTGGTTTAGATTTTTAGAATAAGATTCATACGGGATTTTACAGGACCAAAGGATGCATTGGTGATGGCTATAACTGTTGCAGGGGTACAAGTACATCGGACTCTGGTTGATAATAGGAGTTCAATCAATGTGATGCACTCCTGAACAATAGAACAAATGGGAATCCAAGAATGCTACCTCCAGCCATATCCTGGGAGATTGAAAGGGTTCTTCTGAGATCCTATTGAAGATCGAGGACACATTGTTCTAAGTGTGGAGTTAGGCAAACTCCCCTGCTAGATAAGGATTTTTGCAAATTTTGTTGGTGTAGATCTTCCTTCAAACTATAACGTCATATTAGGGAGGCCTATACTGCATGAGTTGCAAGCTGCCACATCAATATATCATTATTACATAAAGTTTTCTACTCCAAATAGACTGGGTGTATTGCGTAGAAACCTGGTTAAGGCAAGGGCTTGCAATATTGATCGCCTAGCCTCCGGATCCAAATGTTGAGAAGTCAATAAGAAGGGTGAGCAGAGAAGACAAAGTTAAAAAGACCTATTGTTGTCGACCTTACTGAGATCTGTATTACCGAGAAACACCGCAGAAGCATTATGGATGATCAGCTTTCAATTGAAGAAAAGGACGCTGATCCATATCTCTATCATGGAATCATGGAAATCTCAATACCAATAGTAAGAATTATAGTCCCCGAAGTTTTAGTTGATACGGGAAGTTTCCTTAATATACTTTATGTCATCACGTTGGAATGGATGGGAATCCCATTGAGTTTTCTACAACCCCACCCTAATGTAGTTTTAGGACTCAATGGGGCCTTCACTAAAGCAAGAGGAATGATAAAGCTCTCCATTTGGTCGGAGAAGCTCTACCCCGAACTAAACTGAATGAAGAATTTGTAGTATTGAATTCTGATTCTCCTTATGATGCCATTATGTGGCAGTGTCTGTTATTCAATCTCAGAGCAATTGTATCAATGTACATGGCGGATAAACAAAGATGTTGCTGAGCTATGCTGGATAAAGATTTGTTCAGAAGTTCCTATGGTATATCTGATGGAATCCGACCTCAGTTCGTTAGATCCACTTGTATAAGTGAAAGAGAAAGAACCCGTGGAGGAACTGGATAGAGTGGAGGTTGGACCAGGCGATCCACCTAAAGAACTCAAAATAGGCTACGAACTAAAACCACCATTTCGAGGTCAGATCATTGAGTTCTTTCATCATAACCTTGATGTTTTCGCTTCGAACCATTTGAACATGGAATGGATTGATCCAAAAACCATTTGCTACAAGTTGGGTACCAACCTGATGGTGCGGCCCAAACAACAACGAAGTAGACCTTTGAACCCAGAAAGGTACAAGGTATTGAACAAAGAAGTGCAAAAGTTACTTCATAATAGATTTATTCGTGAAGCAAAATTTCTAAAATGGGTTGCTAACCCAGCTCTTGTGAAGAAAAGCAATGGAAATTGGAGAATGTGCATAGATTTTACCGATCTGAATAAAGCATACCCTAAGGACAGCTTTTCATTACTAAGGATAGATCAAATGGTAGATGCAACATCAGGACATGAGCTGCTTAGCTTCATGGATGCATACTCGAGATATAATTAAATTCCTATGTACGATCTGACCAGGAACACACTACTTTCATCACTGACCGAGGCCTTTATTGTTACAAAATGATGCCTTTTGTTCTCAAAAATGTTGGGGCCACCTACCAACATCTGGTCAATACTATGTTTGCCACGTATATTGGTAAAACCATAGAGGTATATGTTGATGATATGCTAGTAAAAAGTGCGGATGCCAAGAACCATCGACAACATTTTGCTAAAATGTTTGAGATCCTGAGGAAATACTAGATGAAGATAAACCCAAACAAATGTGCTTTTGATGTAAGCTCGAGAATGTTCCTAGGTTATTTAGTGAATCGCAGTGGAATCTAAGTAAATCCAGAAAAGATAAGGGCTATCATTGAAATGCACCTATGGATGGCAAAAAAGCTCAGCGGCTCAGGCTTGGTTGGACCGAACCAAGGCTCGGGCCGAGCCTCATTTTGAGGAGTCGACCCCAAGCCGGCCCGGCCCGGCCCGAGTGATATGTAGAAAGCCTTACATCAGTGCCCACTAATTGTGCCAATGAAATGATTTAGCTTCCTTCCCTAAGTAACTCATTAATTGTTGAGGACCACATGTAAGGTTAACTCATGATGATCTGACAGGCCAAGCTCCTTAACTAATCCAAACATGCCAGTAAGTGTACTTTCTCATCTCGACACTGTAGCTGATAAGATAGAAAAATGAATGATGGATGCAGATTCCTTCCTATAAAAGGAAGAAAAGGAAAGAGGATAAGGGAAATAACTTTACATTATAAGTACTCCTACATTTCCATATTTCAAATATCTCCTTCAAAAAGAGAAGTGAATAATTGTATTAACGCTTGCATTCTTTGATTTACTATCAATCAAGTTCTCATTTGCATCTTAAGTTGGCTTGAATTTTGTTCTTACAATTTTCAACGTCAACAATAATAATAATAAAGTTTTACTTTACACAATATTTTTTACTTCCAAAATTTCATTTGATTTTTCAAATGGTTCCTAATTTTAGGGGTATTCTGTAAGTTAACCCATTAAAATATTGATTTTAATCCCTACTAATTGGGGGCTTAATTTGTAGTGCTTACAATATTATGCCCTTGTTTGAGCCACATCTTTTTCAAAACTCATTTTCGACAACATAATTTTACATATAAGTCCAAAAAAAAATTTCCTATTTTTAACTACACATTCTTAAAAAAAAAAAAAAAAAAAAAAAAATTAAAAGAATTCACTATTTTAGAACAAATTTTCCCAAAAAATGAGGCTCAAATAGGGTTATAACTCATTTACCAAATATGATATGACCCCGTCGCACTCTAAAATGTGTACAATTCAATGTAGAATTGATCAATCGACTTTTTAAGGTCATATTAACCACTTGAATACTTCAAACATATTGTCAATCTTTTGTGACCGATGGGACAAAATTTATTTTAACATGAAAGATTAGACAAGAAAATATGAAATAGAGAAGAGAGAAGATACAAGAATTCACAATGCTGGATATTGAAATTAGCATCAACAGCTCACAAGAGTAAGATCAAAATCATCACGTTTCTTGAAAAATCTACTCCCAGAAACAAATAACCCAAATTGTATGGTTTGAAAATAGGTTAAAAATCACCCAAATTAAAATGTGTTTACTCCTAAGGAAATGATGTTGATATTAATGATCAAATAAAACAAGACAACATAAATTTAGAGAAGAGAGAAGACACTTGACAATGTTAAGAATCCGACGAGGTGATATGACGCGATATGAAGTATAGATCGTACAAACTAATAAACAAGAACAAGATTTAAAAGAAAGCGAATAAGAAATTGACAGAGGAACCGAATATTTTATTAATGACAACCAATGGAGAGAAAAATACAACTTTCAGCACTTTATGCAATCTACTAAATTGATTGAAGGGTCTACTATTTATAGGGTCTAGAAATATCACAAAAATGAAAATAAGATATAAAAAAATCCACGTGGAATAAATGAAATAATATTTTTTCAATAAAACACGGGAAATAAAGGAAAATATTTTCTCAAAATATTCCACCTAATTTGGAACACAAAATCCAACAATCTTCACATTGACACAAATTTTGACTGTAACGAACGAAACTTCAAAATTTATCCACCTGGAAAAATAAGTTCGACTGCAACGAACAAACTGAACTCTTCATCCCAAACCAAACTTCTCCAACACACGAAAAATACCCTTCCTCTTTCACCATATCCAACATGGATACCCAACCACCGGGTTCCCAAAATTCAAAAAGAATTCAAAATTTACCAAACAAAATTGAAGCACACCCTCTAGCAGAATCAACACTAAATACTTTAACTGAAGGCCCTAAGCTAGACTTGTCACCTTCAACAACTCCAAAGCATGCAATTCCAGATTAGCATCTCTGTACATATCTCCAATGGGTCTCTCCCTAGCTGTTGAATACAATGGAATAGCAGACTGTGGTGGCAAAACGGATTGCCCATATCCCCTAAACTCGACGGAGTAGTATTCTCCAAAATAGACCTGAGCCAGCTCCCAACGGTACTATACTAAACTGTATATCCACCACGGTACCAAACCTGTGCTGATGTCTTTTCACTGATTCTGCCCAACTTTGCAAGATGTATAATTGAGACTTTCTCTACTCTCTAATACAACACGGACACCCTTTCAGACTTTCAAGACTACACCTGCTCCAGAAAACATGTACCCTCTCGAATCCAGTGTACTGAGCGAGATAATGGACCATGTCCAACCTGGCCAAGTGTTCTGATTGTTCCATCCACCAACTTCAGTCCGTCACTCCCAATACTAGCTACCCGACAAGATTTGTTGTTTCCTATAATAATGGCACATTCTATCACCATTTCATATGATTCAAATAAATTTCGATTGGGACACATATGAAATGCATAAGCTGTATCCAAAATTCACTCCTCATCATACTTGAATTTTACGTCAAAAATCATCAAAATATCTACTGCACCCAATTATTCCTCAACTACGTTGGTCTCGTCCGAAATATCTGATTGTCTCCCACGATTTGCAACCGAATTATTTTTACCCTACAACTTCTATAATTCCTCTTGATGTGTCCTTTCTTCTTGTAGTAAAAGTAGACCTTATTGATGAAATCCACCCCGACTTGTCCATTTGCCAATCACCATGAACCACATGAGCTTCCTCATCTCTGGAACCAGCTTCAACCAGATGCTTATCTTCTTCTTTGAGAACAATGCATCATACACGTCTTCAATGGTGAATGTGTCACGACTATACAGAATCATATCCCTAAACGACGAAAATGAACCAGGCAGCGATCACAACAGGATTAAGGCTAAGTCATCTTCATCATATTTTACCTCTAACGTCTCAAGATCAACGACAATCTCCTTAAACACTGCGAGATGATCTTCTAGTACTCGGCCTTCTGCCATGCGATGAGAATAATGTCTCTGTTTCAGATGTGATTTGCTGGTCAAACTTTTGGTCATGCATAATTGCTCTAGTTTTAACCACAATACAACTCATGTCTTCTCCTTTAAGACGTCCTGAAGATTGTTGTTAGATAGATAAAGATGAATATGCAAAAGTGTCTTGCGATCCTTCCGTTGCTTCTCCTTTGTTATCCCAATTGTAAGCATTCTATCAAATCCCAACAAAGCATCATCCAAATCCATCTACGCTAGTACAACTCTCATCTTCACTCGCCCCAACGAAAAATCTTGTACTGCGATCCAACAGCGGAATATCATACTTCATGGTAGTCATCGATAACAAAAACCTCAAACAATCAAATCACTGCTCTACGGAACTGCTGAACTTTGTCTCTAATACCACTTGTTAGGAATTCAAGGATGTGATATGACCCAATATGAAATAAATATCGCTCAAGCTAATAAACAAGAATAACATTTACAAAGCAAACAAAAAATTGGCAAGGAACCGAATATTTTATTAATGACAACAAATAGAGAGAAAATATAACTTTGAGCAATTTCTGCGATCTACTAAATTGAATGAAGAGTCTAGTATTTATAGGGCCTATAAATATCACAAAGATGGCAACAAGATAAAAAAAATCACATGGAATAAAGAAAATAATATTTTCCCAATATTTTTTCAATAAAACACATGAAATAAAAGGAAATAATATTTTTCTAATACAACGGGTGAAATAAAGGAAATATTTTTTCAAAATATACCACCTAATTTGGGTTACAAAATCCAACACACAAAACTTATTAGTTCTCGAGTTCAATATAATCTAATCGAGTGTACCAAACATGCTTGGACAATATACAAGAATTGATTATTACAATACAAATTTTACTCAATAAATACACTGGATACGGAAGCAGCCCTTAATTTCTCATCAACAACTCTGAGGAGGAAGATCAGAATAATCACTTTTCTTGAAAACCCTACTCCCAAAAAGAAAGAATCCAAAAGTATGCCCACAAACAGCCACAATAAAAACCCCAACATTGAATGACATAACAGCAAGCATTACCATATAAGCCAGCCCTATCTTTAAACCATAAATTGCT